>BQNB010066589.1:0-27500 GCA_026074375.1 Tanacetum coccineum
CCATATTAATCAAGCGTTATTCAATGATTGATGATTAACAGGATTCGAATCAAGCAATTAGAATGATCGCCATAGGGTTCTCTGGTTTGTTTGTTATAAGCAATTTTTTGCGTTGTTTGAGCATATGACATAGAGCCATTTATAAGGTTATCTAGAGTTAACTAAAGAGCAACCTTATAATACGGGAGTAGTTTGTTTCTATAAGAGATGATGATGCAAACACGCAAAATGTTACATGATTTTGTCATAGCTTACCTATTTGTAGTTTGCTTTTAAATTATTAATTTTCATTACAAATGTATCAGCAACTGAATATTTTTCTTCTTCAAGATAGTCTTTCTTGTTTGCCAGTCACAAGGAATGAAAAAATATTGTTAACATTATGAGCCTACCATTTAATATCGGTGATTGTGGACCAAGAACATTCGCTATGATGGTTTTTAAATAAGTTTATAGTATCATGAAGAGGTTTATACTTTTGCAAATCATAGTGGAAGCTTATTTCATGCTCACTTGGCATGAAAATGTCTAATATCTTAAACCTCTTCACACTTTAATGCATTGAAATATATGTGATGTGTATAAAGTTTAAAGGAATTTATGTATAGTGGAAATAGGTTTATATAATCAAAAGGTTGAAAAATTAATTACTACGTATTTTGATGAATTATAAACCTTTATAAATGTTTAACATAGTAGATGCCTGATTGCCTGACCATCAGTTTTATATATACTTTGATGAGGTGAAATTCTTATAGAACATTATCATCTTAAAGAATAAATGGGTGAATCTTAGCCACTCATTTTTTCATCAAAATAAAAAACCCATTTTCCACATTTTTCTTAAAAATAAAATATCTTACAAATGGTCAATCGTCAAACGAAAAAAATACACCATCGCGACGAGTATTTTTTATCTTTCTATAGATGGGCCACTTCTATATGCTTTCGACAAACTTTTTTTCAAATTTTTTTTCAGTCACGCCTGAAAAATCACATGTGATTTGATAACAATCACATGTGATTTTTTCAGACGTGACTGAAAAAAAGATCAAAAAAAAAAAGTTCGTTGAAAGTATATAAAATACACCATCGCGGCGAGTATTGTTTATAAAAAGATAAAAAAATAATACTCGTCGCGATACTTTCGACGATCTTTTTGCCCCAATTTTTTTAGTCACGTCTGAAAAAATCACATGTGATTTGTATCACAATCACATGTGATTTTTTCAGACGTGACTGAAAAAAATCAAAAAAAATGTTCGTCGAAAGTATATAAAAGTGCCCATCTATAGAAAGATAATTTTATTCTCGTCGCGATGGTATGTTTTGTTTTGGGTAACGATTAACGGTTTGTGAGATATTCACTTTAAAAAAAAAATGAAAGTGGGTTTTTTTTTAATTAAATTAAAATAAAAATTGATCTAAATAATTAGATAGAATTAAAATTGATGGTTGGGATGAAGTGGATTGTTTTTTAATTAGATAGTGTTCTACTGAAACTTTTCTCATACTTTGATACGTTATTTCAATCTATATTTAATTGCACTTAAGGTATCAAAATCAAGTGACCAACTTATTTTTTTAATTATTAACTTTATTAAAAGGCAGTACCGGGTCTTAAAAGCATTAAATGCAAACCGACCCGACCCGGCTATTTCCGGCGGGTTCTGGCCAATTTCAACGGGTTCCGGCCCCGACCCGGCTTTCTTTGGTTAAATGCATTTAATGAAATTCGCTTGTCCTGACCCAACCTTCACCCCTCATCTCTCTCTTCTCTCATTCACCACTCCACCTTATCCACTCTTCTACTCATACCTGTCCAATGACTCATCTTCCCCACCAAAACCCTCCACACACACAATAACTCTCACATTCATCCTCTCTTTCATCTCACATGCAGATTTTGATCAAACCAAAGAACAAAAAAAAATAATAATACCAGCGGCGGTTAATCTCTTCCATACCTACATCAAATCAATTATGTAAGTTTATGAACCCTAATTAAATCATCAGTTTTGAGTATGCAGGTTTTTTTGTTTTATTAGGGTTGTTAAATTATCAGTTTTGAGTATGTGGGTTTTGTTGTTTTGTTAGGGTTGTATGAATTAGCTTATTTTCACGGCTTATGAGCTTATTTCATAACCAGATAAATCAACAACAAAAAGATTTGTAAATTCTAATTTTGGTATCTTTTTGGTAAAAGATTTTAGGTGTTGTTGATTTGTATAAATAGTTACATTATGTGACAAATGATAGGGAAAAATAAATTATAATGTGACCTTTAAGTGATCTTTATTCAATAAAATGTTGCTATGTGATTATTCATATATTAAACTTTTGAAAAGAAACTTTAAAAGCGGTTTTCTTTATCTGTGATTCTTCATTGTTCAAATAAATAAGCAGCAAGTTGGGTTTTGGGTTAGGAAAAGTACTAATATGTCGGTCCAGAAGGCAGTTTGGCAGAGCGGTGAGGTTGATACTTTGTCGCATTTCAAATGAAGCCAAATGGGATTGAGAAAGGGTATTAAAAAAGTTAGGGTAAAATGGTTTTGAATGAATTGGAGACTGAGGGTTTACATTTTCCTTCTAACGCATCCTGTTGCTCTAAATATGTGTTTTTACTTCTTGCTGTTACATTTAATTGTTATTTTTGTTCATTGGAAACCACATGATGTAGGTATGTCTTTTTCTTGCAACTTGAGAAAGCGCCTTAAATCCAAAATCCCTAATGACATTGTACAAGATCGAGCATTTGTCTACCAAAGGACGGATTGTGCAATGGAAACTGAATATGTGGGATCAAGTAGTGCTAACCTTCATGGTAAGAATGTTTCCTTATTCACTATTATAGTTTGGTCGCTTATTGTTAGGACTAAAATTTGTGTTTTTTTTCAAATGCGGTGAATGTAGGTGCAAAACACGTTGTTCATGGTGATGTGCGTTGATACAAACATTGAGCATATGAAATTGATCGACGTTGAAGTTCAAGGTGAGTGTCATGTCATGCATTTTATTTTATTTGCAGCGACATCGTCTATAAACCTTGACATTTAGATTAATGTGGGCTGCAATTCTTCAGGGCTGCAATTTAAAATAAATTACAGTATGTCTCGGGAGCTTGAAAAGTCGCGTGCTTAGATGACTAATGCTTAAAAAGGACTCGGATGACTACGGCGACGGCGGATCCAAATCCATGTAACAAAGTTTGCGGCTTAGGACATTAGAAAAAAAGACAACTACCCGGAAAGCATCCATTGTTATATCTTGATGCGGATAGGTTTTCTAAAAGTTCTAATTAATATAATGTACTATGTTAAGTTGGCTTAAATAATATACATTTAAAAAGGATTTATGGGTTTATGAGCTTATCTATTTTCAGCTTATGTAACATAAGCCCCATTTTTTGGCTTATGTTAAGACTTTACGGGCTTTAAAAAGTTTCAAAATAAGCCAGAAAAATAAAGCTTATAATTCATAAGCCTAAAACAAATAAGTTGATAAACGCTTAAACAAACACCTGCTCCTAAGTTGATATTGTTTCATCCATGTTTGTTTCAGCTATATAGCCAGCTTACGGCTTATATGGTTTTGGGCTTATGTTTCATAGGCTCACTTTTATGACTTACTTTGAAACTTTTCAGCTGATATAAGTTTATTATGTCGTTTAAACTTATATAAGCCGAAAAGTTTCAAAATAAGCCACAAAAGTAAGGTTATGAAACATAAGCCCAAAACCAAATAAGCCATAAGCCCAAAACATAAATGTCAGCAATGACCTCTTAGTGAAGAATCCGAACTTTTTTAGGCAAATATGTGAGGGGAAAATGATAATTAGAGATATCTTGAAAACTGAATTAACATTTTCTCTTAGATCAATCTTTCTTTTGGTATTTATTTTCAGTGATTGTGTATAGTAAACTATTAAATTTATTATAACTATGATAATTTAGAGGTCTATTAAGTAGTTTGATAGTAGATGTAACGTAACTACCTAATACCCGAACAACCTATAAATAATGCATCCAAGCATGTTTGTAGCTACTGATCCCAGATGAATGCTATTAAAGCGCAATGCCTAACATCCCTTTTATTCTAAAATACATTACTGATTTGCCACAGTGTCGTTGTTGCTTTTTCGGCATAACGCAACAATTTTTTTTACTTTTAGAGAGATGGCAATATAGATGGGTTAAGCAGACTGGACAATAAGTCAAAATCCTAATCATTATATTTCTCAGATTTCTCTGTAGGTGAGTGATCGAGAACATTTGACCAGATGAGTTTGAGAACGACAATTTCATACCGGACGATCTTCATGACAATGAAGAGGATGGGCTACATATCGATGATGGGAAGCAAAAGAAAAGAAGCAAGAATAGGTACATTTTGTTTGTGTATTGCTAAATATTAATATAAATTATTAATGCCTTTTTTTGTTTTTGTAACTCCTGCTTTGTCATATTGAAAGATCAACTAAAAATGTGGTTCTCGATGACGATGATTGTGAACTCATCGAAGAAAGCAACCTTGCATTTCGTCGGCCAACAAGTGAAAGTTGTAAGCGGTTGAAGAAAGTTGTCCTGACGTTGGTGCAAGACCATTGTGAAATAACATCTTTACTATACATTAGTTCCTTTTTTGTAAGGTATGTACAACATCAATAAGTGTAGCATCTTTACTGTACATTACCTTGGTCATGATCTGACTAATATTGATGATTGCAGAACTAAGAAATCACACGTAATGCTGGGAATTAGATGTGCCAACAGACAACTGTCAGCCGCCGTCATATAAGGCAAAGTAGTGTATGTTTGGGCTGCATAAAAGCGTAAAGTGAAATTACCAGATTGCACGCGATTAGTGTTTGAACACATATACCAACCTCACAAGATCAATGGAAGGATTACTGGAAGTAAAAGAAAAAGATCTTAAGGTTTCAAGTGACTTTTTTTAAGATTGTTACAATTCGGTCCATTTTCCTTTGAAAAGTTTCAGCTTCAGAATTCTGTTTCAGCTTGAGATTCTTTTTTGTTTGGCCAGGATTGGTTATTAGCATCTATTAGGAATGAGATTGTTGATGCAGCTGGGGAGTCTGCACATACACTTTGTGTTGGGGTGATTAATATCATAAGTTTTCACAATTATGGTGCTTAAACCAAAATCAAGATTATCGAGGTAGAAACTGCCTTATTGGTAAGTTTTTGTTTGCTAAGATATTGTATTTTCATGTTTCAGATATTTAAAGTTCATAGGTGTATTCTTAGGGTGATGGGAATGGAAAAGGTACGCGGCCGTTTCAGGCCCTTATTCAGCATAAAGGAAGGACAGAAGAACTAAATCATCAAATGATCTTACATTTCAGGTTGTCTTGCATTCGAAACATCTGAAAACGTAAAATCCTCTCAAGACTATCGTGCAGGTGTGATCAGGATCACTTATTCCATTTTTTAGTCGTTTGCTTGCAAGTATAACGTATTTTCTTCACCTGAACAGCAATAGATAAATACACCCCAAAATGGAATATTGTTCAGGTCAACTGGAAAGCGTGCGGCTAAAGCAATTCGCTTTATACATACAATGATCAACTAACATTATGAAAATGCTCTTCTACAAAAAGATTTATTTGCAGATAATCTTACATGCACCAAAATATAACCAAACTTCATAATACTTAGCTAACGTGGTAAAATAAATGAACATATGAAAGGGGAACACTACAACATTCCTGATTCAGAAATATATTTATTGGTAAACGTTGGGCTTCTTCATAAATAAGCACGTTTAGTCCCAAATTGCTTACTAGAAATTGCTTTTTTTAGGATGTCACAGTTGTGGGTGTCAGTATTGAAAGCAAATGGGTGCTACGGCTTAGAAGAGGCACATCAGGTAACTTTTTTTTCCATTTTCTTTGCACTAGAAACAATAAATGATTGTAATATAAGTAATGTGTACTCAGATGCATATAAGGGTCGTTTGGCAATGTGTGTCTTAAAAAGATCATATTATACAAACATATGCATTTGAGATTTATAGTCATTGGGCTTAGTTTTCATTCTTCACTGGTCGATATCCGTGAGAGGCTTTCTATACCCGAGGCGCAATTGCTACAAGCAATCAGTGACGGAATGGATGTCTAAGGTAATAAACTGATTTTATGGTAAAAATACAATCCTATTAATGGCATAAGAGTGTTATAGTTAATTATTAATGTTTATGAGTAAGCAAGATAGTAAGCTGGAAATTTTAGGTCGATGCAACTAAATCTGCCATTTGGTAAGTAGAAATGATAAGTGTAACATGAGGTTAGGCGACAAGGACAATCCTAACCCAAGATAATGTGGTAATTGATATATATTACAGGTGTATGAATACCAATACAGAAACATGGCCTTTTGTTCATCGACAAAAAATACTGGGGTCTCTAAGAAGAATGGAAAAGGATGTGTACCAGACTCCACATCTCATTCAGTGGTGGAAGTGGAGAAGTGAGATGAGAGACTGGCTAACTTTTTTCATGGATAACATTTTTAACCTATACATATACTATCAGTTGCGATGTATTATTGTTAAGCATTTGTATTTGACAATATCAAACACACCGAGGTTT
Source organism: Tanacetum coccineum (assembly GCA_026074375.1). Lineage (NCBI taxonomy): Eukaryota > Viridiplantae > Streptophyta > Magnoliopsida > Asterales > Asteraceae > Tanacetum > Tanacetum coccineum. Next base: position 6,611 of record BQNB010066589.1, read on the forward strand.
ATATAATTTTGTGTTGTTTTTTGCATTTGGTACTCTGTATTTTTTGTAGTTAACCAAACGACTGTTTCCGTATAGTGCCCCGAGATAAATACAACCCCGCGCTCTGCAGCGGAGCGCGGGTTACAAACCTAGTTAGGTTTAAAAATTGGAAGTATTGATTGTATGATATGTCTAGAAGAAGTTTTTAACGCTTGTTAATTAATGCGTTCATAATATCATTGAAATTATGAGTATACTACATTTACCGTGTTGTCCCCCTTCTCTAACCCCCTTTTTTATTATAAAAAATATAATATTTAATTCTTATGAACAGTAGTATAACATTAAATTAATCCTTATGAACAGTACCTTACACACATATATTCTCCTTCATTTATAAAGCAAAACCACCGCTCCAACACACACATACACACACCAAATTTATTATACAAATCTTCCATTCACACATACACTTTTTCATATATTTTGATCAAATTCACAAAAAGGGCCAATTTCTTGTGTATGATCAGAGGGGTCTCGGAAGGGTGTGCAGTAGGTGCCGTTGCACAGGGCCTCCATTTAAATGGGGCCACATTTTATTAGTTTTGCATATAAATACGTATAATATTAAACATGTATGAGTCATATAATTCATGTTTATATGCAATTTCTCTTTAGTTTACAAGTGTAATAGGGCCTCTTTGTTGTTACTGCATAGGGCCACCGAAAATCACGAGACGGCCCTGTGTATGATGGTGTAGCAAGGAATCCGGCGGGGTCAAGAAAGATGTTATACACCCTAATTAAGCGGTATTTTTTTTATTGTTATAAGATTCAATCTTTCGGATGCATAGCAGACTCATTGCCACCGTCTTTTAGTGATTCAAGCGGGCGAATCATCGGGTATTTTCTTTTTATTGTATCCTAGGAAAATATAAAAGTCCTAATCCCTAATATTAGTTTGTTGTACAATCTTGATCTATTTTATTTCTTTTAATAATTTTAGATTTTTATTTTTTTCATTATTAATAGGCAGCAACCCTTTATGAACAAAAAGATGCTTTTCATCAGTAAGGAAAGATTAGCATCTACATCCAAGATTAAAGGTATGAGTTGTTTTAAATTAGTTTGCAAATTGTTTTTCAAGTGGTGGGTTAGGTAAATGCTTTGCCTCACGTAAGTTTATGATAAACCATATCATTTATCGATTGTTGGTAAATGCTTCGCCTCTTTAATTCAAGGTGAGGATTTAGAATCCAATTGTTTTATTTCAATGCTATCACGACATAATCGTATGAACATAACTTCTTTAAGGCTTGACCACATTGTAGCTGAAATTATAGTAGACTCATTGATTTTGGTTTGATCATTATGGCCTTATTATGGGTAATTTGATTGTTCGGGTTGCGTTGCGTTTTGAAGGCCATCATGTGATATTGAATTATCATAGTAAATTGTTTTGAGGTTTGTCGGTGCTTAATCTTTTTTAAGTGGGTGTTTGTTTAAGCTTATTTTTCCGGCTTATGAGCTTTATGAATTTTTTAAAAGCTAATAAACGCACATTTTGGCGGACAAATCTAGCGATTCAAGATCATGAACAACTGATAAACTCCACATATGTGTTTATGGACCATTTGTTTAAACATGTTTTCTTACTTCTTAGGCAGGCTTTCTTTGTTTTTTTTATATAAATTCTGCAGGACAACGTGTGTCACAAAAGTGGTGTTAATGTCAATAGATTGACTAATGGCGGGAGTACGCATGAAGATTTTTATTAGCTACTTCAAAAAATGGTCTCGATGTGGAAACACAAGCAACTCAATGTGCATTACCGGTTTTCTGCCGTTAAGAAAAAAGGTGCATTGCCGGTTCGTTACTACCTATTTTTCCCCTTTACTTCATGGTACAATAATCTAATATGAGTGATGTGTAAAGATGTAGAGATGTATAGAGCGAATTTATTATATTTGCTGACACTCGATAAAACTAAAGGCCCAAGACTAGTGTCTTTTTTATACCTCTGTTTTATTGCATAACCTCTTTAAAAAGATTGGGTTTCACTATTAATGATGAATGCATACTTTATTACCTCTTTTCACATTTGAAGTTTCTCTTTTAGAATTATTATAATTAGCATTCAATTACTACTGTAACATTCAATTAATTATACTAGCTTTAAAATAATTATCATTCTTCTTATTTATAGTTTTTATAGTTAGGATTCGTATCTGTAAAACTGCGTTTGAAACAACAAATTTGCAGCAGCCACGAACACCTCTTGCATAGACCTAAACAACCATATAATACAAATTTTCAACAGCCCCAAACACCCCTTAATATAACCATAGCTATCTTTTGTAATCTTATTCATTTTTGGTTTCTTATTCCAGGGCAAACAAGGGGAAGCTAAAATGACTGATTGGGAAAACCAGCAGCAACCAAAAGCAAACACGAGGTTTGCTTTCAATTTTCTCGACGTGAAATTTTACTATGCGAGTTTTTATCTTTTGTGTGTTTATCTTTCCTTGCTAAGCTTAGAATCAGGGATGCTAGATAACATGTCAAGTCTAATATGAAAGAGTTCTTACATGGAAAATGATACAACCAAAAGGAACAAAATGTATGCATGTACCACAATCAAATGAAGTTTTCAAACGGATGTATAATTTTAATAAGATTATATAACTTTTTTAACTATCTGAATGCCTAAACTAAGAATAACTTTAGAACTATCAGGTATGCTACCAAGTAACTTTGAGCTCGGTATGAGCTAATCCAAACACTAACTGCTTCATTGTGTCTTGATACCACATAAACTGATAAGTTGAGCAATTGAAACACTTCAAAAATGTCATTTCTTATTTGGAAATATGCAGTGAGCACTCATATATGCAATCCCAAATTCCCAATAACCCCTTAATTGATGCAGTGGTGGTCCGTCGATGAGATTATTACAACACGTTAGTGCGAGCATGACCTAAGTTATAAACTCAAAAATTTCTTTAAAAATGAGTTATCTTACGTTTGCTTTACTGTTCAAGAAGTTTCCTCTTTTATGGACTATCTGAGTATGCAAATGTTGTAGTCAGGCGAACATCCCAGAAACGCAATACCAAACACCATTTATAACAGCAGGTCAATGTATTATGATTCGTTATATACGTGGTCCAATATATGATAAGAGCAACGATATTGCTAATCATTGCATTATATGAATGATATGCAGTGACACCATTAAAGCGTTCGATATTGCTTTTCGATACAACAATAACGCATAACGTGGTTTTAGGTGTTAGGTATTCTATCAGATTAGTTCTGAATGAAAACACTTTTGATTAATTTTGATCATGGCCAACTTAAATAAAAGTCAATCTGAGGTTTCGAGGTTCTTATTTTTGTTGGTTATTTCTAAAATGTGTTGGATACTCACAATGAAATGCATTCATCATGTTGTTGTTGCTTTCATTAATTCTAACATGAGGGTTGCTTTTTATTATCTAAAATTAATCTATACTAATTTTTGTATAGACCACAAAAGTCACTTTATTTGGGGGCTTTTTCTATTTTAAACATTCCCATCCATTCGTTTTGAAAAGGAAACCATGTAATACAAAAACTAAGGAATCATAAAAGCCGGGTATGGATTCGAAAAATGGGTCAAAACTGACCTGTATAAACGGTTACTATAAAGATGGATGTTGATGGGACATTTACACTTATATATTGGGATCACCATATTTGTCTGTTTGATAACCTGTTATCTATATTCTGTTATGAATATCAAGTTGTTTGTGTAACCAGGCTACTATAAAGATGAATGTTGATGGGACATTTACACTTATATATTGGGAAAAGTTCAATCTCCATGAATGGCAACTCAGTTGATCCTGAGCAGGTGGTTACACTCGGTTCAAGTAACTTAAATTAAGGTAATTATTCATGCTCATCATGAACAGTGCCTATGTCTTCAAATACATTAACTTCCATTGTTAGCTGGAGGAACCTCATTGGCTATATATAACTTGAATTAACCAACACTCCCTCCAAACTAAAAAGCCAAACGATTCACATTTTAAGTTGAACACACTACTTTCAACATTAATATTGATTATATCCCATCTAAAAACTTTGGTAAAAAAACAAACTTTTCATACCAAAATGGTAATAAACTTGCACTGAGTACATAAAAGTTCTACCACTCATTTCATCAAACTTAACACAGGCTTTAAGGAAATTGTTTGACCATATGCGAGATACCTTCCAAACCATTAAAAGAATAAAGAAATTTGTTGACCCGAAACAACAACTTCAATCTATATATGTAACTGAGTAATACGAAAATAGGTTAGTGTTACTTTGTGTCTTTCTGATAGATAAATTAATCTTAGTTTACATGATACAATCCCAAAGACAAATTATATTTCTATGTGACAGAAGTAATAGTATAGAAGTTTTTAGTTGTAAAAAAGGTGAAAATAGTTCTATATATTGGGAAGTAGATTGTGGTCCTTTGTTTCAAATCTAGGATTTTTAGTCACTTTCTTATTTGTTTCAGGTACTAATCATGAGAGTCGCCGCTTCGCGATCTGTGTCTACTCAGCAGCAGGCGTGGATTCTGAAATTATAACATGTGTACTCTGGCTGATATTAAATTGAAGGGGACTTTTAAGTCTAAAATAGAGGCACTTTTTATGAAGGAGTTCGAGTCAGGCGACATAAATTTACGAGTGGCACAACTTTGGTCCAATGGGGGGAGAGAGCACTTGCAAAATAAGAGGGAACATTATTGATCTTAAGCTGCGAGGGACCCGAGATGCAGAAGATGTTGCAGATCCTAGCCGTGTCGTTCCTATACATTTTATAGCATAACAAACTAATAAGTTACTTATGCAATTTTCATCCAGTTCACATGTATTAATAAATTTTATGTTGTGTAACTTCTTACAGTTTTTTACAAATACTAATAATGTTTTAAAGTCTCCGGTAACTAATTAGATCTGTAGTATTTGGTATATGCAACATGTGTGAGTACTGCTAACAATACTGACGAAACAATTATGATTGTTTTTCTTAGTTATAAATCTTTTTGGGATAATATTTAGTGGACTTTTATATTTAAAACAATAAGCACCTTAAAAAACTTTTTAACAGATTTTTTTAACAAAACTCGTCGCAGCGAAGCGCGGGTTTTCAAAATTTGTTGAAATTATAACTAGTAATCTTTTTTTTAAAAGAAAAAGATAAGAATCTCAAATTAGTTTAAGAGAATACAAATATATTGTTAGAGGAATATCCTTGTATGCCAAGTATAATAGCGAACTTTTGATCGGTTCACTGAATCTAATTTAGTTCAGATTAATCATTTTGTTTCTTATTAATCCAATAGGTCACTTGTGATTTTGAGCGAATGGTTTACAAGTCATACACGATTGTTATTGCTTTTTATTACAATGCCCATCAAAGTGAACACTTTTGCGTGGAAGGTAATGACGAATTCAATTCCAACTAGATTTAATATTTCGAGACGTGGGATAGATATTGAGTCCTTAGCGTGTGTCAATTGCGACGTTGGGATTGAATCTACGAATCATTTGTTCTTTGCGTGTGACATGGCTAAGAAAATTTCCAAATTAATAGCTCGATGGTGGGATGTTCCTTTCATGGATTTTGACTCTTACAGTGAGTGGAGGTCATGGATCGATAACGTAAAAATGCCGAAGAAGAATAAAAACATGTTCGAAGGTATCTTTTTCGTGATGTAGTGGCTTCTATGGAACTTTCGTAATAAGAAGATGTTCGAGGACAAGTCTTACTCTGAATGCCATCGGTTTTTTGATGAGGTCATTTGTAAATCTTTTTGATCGGTTCACTGAATCTAATTTAGTTCAGATTAATCATTTTGTTTCTTATTAATCCAATAGGTCAGTTGTGATTTTGAGCGAATGGTTTACAAGTCATACACGATTGTTATTGCTTTTTATTACAATAAATTGTGTAAAATGTCATTAGTGACTTAGTTATCCGAAAACGACATTTTTGGCCAATTTATACTCTAATAAAGTTTTGCAACTATCAATGAGAGAAGGCACAAGTTCACCTGTCTTTGACTGCAACTTTTTACTCGAGGTAAGTTCAGTCACCTACATGCATTTAGTATCATACTCCCTCCGTCCCAAATTAATTGTCCCCCCGACAAAAAACACACAGTTTAAGAAAACATAATCATTATTGCATTCTCTCTCTTACTTTTTTGCCACATGACAGTTTTACCCTTATGGAATTAATTAAAGCTTTGAATAAAGTTTGTAATTTCTAGTATCATTAAGGGCAATATGGTAAACTTGCTACATTACTCACAACTATATTTAAAAGAGGACAATAATTTTGAATCAACCCAAAATAGAAAAATGGACTATTAATTTAGAACGAAGGGAGTATATTTTTACAGACACTTAAACCATATGGTAACAAAGATTTATATACTTCCTAAAAATACTTATTATTCCTAACCTACTAACGCTATTTATTAGAGGACACGACAGGCCAAGCTCGAATGTAAGTTGACTTCTCGTCTCTCTTCGTCTTAAAATTATTGTCCACAGACAAGAAATACACAGTTTAAGAAAAGTGCATTTATTATTACTTTCTCTTTCTTACTTTTTAACAAAATGACAGTTTTACCCGCAGCTAATTAATTTAAAACTTCTTTAATGTTTGTAATAATAACCTCAAGTGAAGATGATATGGTAAACACAAACTAAATTCCTTATCTATTTTTGAAAATGGACAATTATTTTGAGACAACCCAAAATGAAATAGTGAACACTAATTTTGAGACGGAGGTAGTATATTTTATGTTGCACTATAAATGCATATCAATAATACAATACTTCTCATGAAAAATTAACCAAATTGATATGGTATCAAAGCCTACATTGATCCTCTTCAAAAAATAAAACCCTAACCCTAACCCTAAAAGCATTATTTATAGATTCATAAAACTTCATCGGTATAACTTTATTATTGATCATTATTTAAAGATTACAAATGCATCTTTAACCATGATAGAACCAACTCACATTCAGGTTTTGGCCATATCTATCATATAATACTATTGTCATTTCACATGACTTTATTATTGTAACATGTAATGACCATTTATCCACTTTTAAAGTTTTTTTTTCCCACATAAGAGAGTTGGGTACACCGGTGCCGTCAATAAAAATAGCCAAAAATTGGTGCCACCTCAGCAAAAATCACAACGGCACGATAAACCCTTTGGCATAACATTTTGGCAGGTATTCGTTGGCACCAGAAATCTGGTGCCATTGGCCCAATTTTTTTTCATTCCCGAGAGTCCATGTTTTTATTCGTGCAATTCATATGTTTTTTGAATATCCGCTGTAGTGGGTTTTCTTAAAAACTTTTCAACGTATAAAACATGTATGCATTTAGTAAAATTGTCTAAACAATCTCGTGAACCACGTTCAACAATTTGCAAGTACTCATCAAATGCATCAAGTGCAGTGTCGTACGCCAGTTGGCGTATGGCGGATGTGCACTTCAAAATAGGACCAATACTTTTACGACCGACAGCATCGTAACATTGTCTAAAAAAATAAAAGTACTCGGGAAGAGGCTGAGCATCATAACTTAAGATATCGTTGACAATTTTATTATAAAGTGTAGAACTCATACGATACCTTCGTCTAAATTTTCTTCCGGATATTTAGGAAGAGAATCATCGTCGCCAAAATAGTCGTTGATTAGCACGTGGTTTCGCCTCTTTTTCGTTCACGAGGGTCTGTATGTCCTCCTCCTATTTAAGGGGCCCAATCTTCGACCACCGACTTTTGCTCACACAAAAAGCTACAAATTGTTCATACGCCGCATATATCGATCACCTTGAAAATAAACATCATAATGATCGTATGTGTTGGTGGTGTCGGGATTGTTTGGATCGTAGGTGTTGAATGTGTTGAAAGTGTTGGGATTATTTGGATCCATATTTGAAAGAAAATTGAGTATTATTGAAGTAGAAAAAATTGGAAATGTGTGTGAAGTATGGAATAATAAGGAGGTATTATAGGATTTTTAAAGGGTAAAAATTAAGAGTTTTTGGGTATTTTCTCAAACGGCTAGTAACGTAAGATTTTCAAAAAAAATCATCGGCGTGGTGGTTGGTTACGACGAGAGAAACCCGATATGGTGGCCGTTCTCAATATCTCGGTTGGTTGTTGGCGCCAGACAATGGCCACCACCATACCCTTTGATGACATCAAATAACGTCTATTTTATAGCATCATTTATCCCATGTTATTAACCCATTTTGTATAGTTATTGCAAAGAATTGTTACTTAATCGTTTATATTTGAGAATTGCAGTAATTATGGTGTAATTGGTAAATATTAGCAAAAGGCGCGCATTCTAAAGCTTAAATGAATATATTTTAAAGATTACTATTCTGAAGGACCAATAACCCCGATATCCGCAGGAGATATGGCGTATCCGTGCTGCAACTCACCAAAGACCACAAAGGAATTGAAGCTCAATACACCGTATCCAGAGAAGTCAATATGCCGTATTGAAGATATAGTATGTGAATATTCTGGAAGATATCAAACGTGGTCCCTACTCCAAGAAATCCGCGCGTATTCTGGAGCTTAAATGAAGATATTTTGAAGATTACTATTCTGAAGACCAATACGCTGTATCCATCAAGGAAGATACGGTGTATCCGTGCCTGCACTCACCAAAGACCACAAAGGAATGAAGCTCAATACGCCGTATCCAGAAGATATCAATACGTCGTATCAAATATATAGTATGTGAATATTCTGGAAGATATCAAGCATGATCCCTACTCAAAGAAATCCCTAATACGCCGTATCCAGAAGATATCAATACGCCGTATCGAAGATATAGTATGTGAATATTCTAGAAGATATCAAACGTGGTCCCTACTCCAAGAAATCCCAAATACACCGTATCGAACCGACTTCCAGACCTTATAAATGGAAAACTCAAAAACGAGTTTTAAGGGTGCTAAATCATATTCTCGATACATAAACCATAAAAGTCGATTTTTAGAGGAGAAAAAGAGCAGAAGAGTTCGAGCAACGCTATCAATTCCATAGGAGAAAACGTGTAATTCCATATATTTTAGTAATCATTCAGTTTTTGGTATCATTCGTTAACCCGGTTAGTTTACCTTGGCTAAATTATTGCTTTTGTATTTATTATGACGTTTGAAGGCTAATACCTTCGGGTATTAGCCATTATTATGAAGACCTATAGCTCTCCATATAGTAATTTATACATCTAGAATCATAGGATCACAAATATTGTCCTTTTAAATCTGTGTCTAGGATACGCTTTGGTCTTAACTAGTTAATTGGATATTGCCAATGGTTTATTGATCGTGTTGACTAGAAGGTGAACCTAGATAATTCAACAAATAACGTTCTGATTCCATTAGATAGTTGGACAAGTGGACTACTAGTGTATAAATCGCCATTAAGCGATAAGTGGGTAAAGTCTCTATGAGCTAGGGTTTAACAAGATCATCATTGCTTTAATCTCTAAGATAGATTATAATCAGCAAATAAGGATGCTTTATGTGGATGCTTTAATTGTGACAGAATTAATGTGTCTAGGTCTTAGGATGATGTAACGCCTAAATCTTAAGAATGATATGCTACCTCAAGAGAAGAAATTATTGCACTTAATAAACAAACCAACTTTCTAATTGGATTAATAATGGTTAATACAGTTTTCTTATATTTGGTTCGACCGCTCTTTTATCTTTTGTTTATTTGCTTGCGTGGGTTAAAGTGCCTTGAATTGATTGTAGTCACCAACCAAACCGTGCCAGTCTCTCAGACTGAAAACCCCCTTTTCCCGTTAGAATTAGGATTTAGACTGACATAGGTTTAGAATAGAATAGAATTAACATAGATTAGATAATCAAGATATTAATTAAATTGATAGATTTAACCTCGCTTCAAGTGTTCGAGACCCTAGTTACCACGAAACTACTACCGATCGGGTACACTACCTGTTAAAGTGTTGTTTTTGGTTTAGTCGGCAAAATATAAATATAAAACTTGAATCAATAAAATATACACCACACAACGACACATCAAGTTTTTGGCGTCGCTGCCAGGGAGTGAAAATTAATCTTGATTTTTATTTGATATTTTGGTTTTTAACATTAGATTAGATCTAACCCTTAGGAGTAGTGTAATTTAGATTAGTGTATATTCTGTATATTCTGTAAAAGCGTATTCATTCAAAAGATCAATACGGCGTATCCACTTCTATTGGATACGGCATATCGATCATCTGATAAAGTTCTTTTCCATTATTGAACTTAAAGCCTAATTTTTTTAATACCTTTCTCCCGCTGGTTCTTCTGATAATTTTCTGGGTATTTTTCAGTAAGGATGACAAAGGTTATCAAAGGAGAGTTCGAGAAAATTAAGGATGTTAAGGTCGAAGATGTTTCGCTCACTTGCGATACATCACTTGAAGTTTTTAACAATGAAGTCAATCGATTAAGCGAGATGGATAATGATTTATTCGAATATGAAGTTGAGGTTGCTAACATCCCATGTGACTCGAAAATGGATGATGATTCGGAGCATGAAGCTGATGATGACATGGGATATGATCCGTCTGATATTGCATTTACTGAATGGTTGGGATCGAAGTTTTTTAACTACAAGACAATGGATCATTATACTATGAAAGCATTATGGATTTACTGGATCAGAGGGGATGATGAAGTTGAGCTCACAGATGAAGAATCTTCTGATGATAAGGATGAAGTTGCTAAAATCTTTAGGATCGACACTAATTTATTTAATTTTGAAACACCTATGTGCAAGGCATTCAAAGAATTTAATTATCTTTTGCAAATCGATCCATGCTTACTTACTAAGGACATTGAGGGATTCAAGACCTATAAAGATTACAAGGATGATTGGATCTATGAATGGAACAAAGACGTACCATGGGTAGATGAGAAGTCATGAACTAATGCTGGAGTTTGGACCAAACCCACACCAGTTGAACATACTTACAAGCCTTTCAACTATAAGACTGGATGTTCAGAATGGCCAACATGTAGTTGGAAGGATGATGGATACTGTAATGGAGGAAACTTACCAGGAACTTACATTATTGAAAACCAACTCCATTATCAGGATTACGAGTGGTACGAGGCTTTGGAAGATAGTGAACTTAAAGATGAGGCTTTAAGAAACAAAGCTATCATGGAAGGATTTATCGAAGATAATGATGAGTCACGTTAAGAACAAATGAGACGATGGAACATATATACAAACTACGATGATGCTTATGAGATAAATCATGGAGATAATGAGAGAGAAGAATTATGTGAAGTTCATGAGCTACCGATGTGCAATATAAGGAGATATATGATGATCAAATATTCGTTCAGTAATGATGAAGAGTATGTTGCTGTAAAAGAAGACGAATACGACGATCTTACAATCACAAGAGAAGAGGCGTGCCGAGCTTACAAAGAAATCTTTCGGATAATAGACAAAGGATGGATGGTGACTAGAGCCGAGTAGGAAAGAAGTTGAAGACAAGTCTAACTTAAAGACTTTGCTGTAAACAAAAGTGCTTCCCGGGAGACAACCCGGATTGTTATTTAATTTTATCGAGTCTGTCTTCCCAGACATCAATGCGGCGTATCCGCTTCATACCATACGGCGTATTGATTGTCTGGACGTTATCAGTCTTTATTTTTTATTGCACTTTAAAAATATTATTGTCAGTTCTGGCAATACGGCGTATTCACTAACCTGATACGCCGTATCCACCAAAACTGACTCGTATTTAGTTTGTTTAGTTTAGTTTAAATTAACCGTAGATGCCAAGATAGGAATGCATGTTTTTTTTCCTATATTTTATACAGGACCTTGGAAGCAAAAGAAATATCGACGAATATTAGTGGAGAATTTACAAATCTGGAGATCTTGAAGTGTTGGAGTCTTGAAACCTCAAGACGGCTGTTCAACACACAATCTTGCTCATAAACACAAATTGGAGAATCTACCGAGCAAATATCAGGGGAGTTTCTCATTCTAATTCTTTTTAATTCTCGTATTTTTAATGTTTTATCTATACAACGAGTACGTTGTATAATTCAAGTGGGGGTGGAATTAGAATGTTTACTTGTCCTATTTCTCACATTAAAATGATTAAAATGCTTAAATTATGCTCAAATTATGCTTAAATTTAAAAAAATTCAAGCATACTTTTGTGAAATTACTTGATACATAACCCGCACACAATAACCCTTGTTAGATATTGTGAGGATTTAGCCTATCCATTTCCAAATGTTTACCCAAATTCCACAAAATATGAGTGTGCCGGTGATGTAGTGAACTTTAGAACTTGGCTTGGTATATCACTCGAGACCACAATAATGAGTATTATGGATTTAATTAGAGTAACTTGTTTAAATTGGTAAATTTTAGGATTACACCCAAATCGCCTTTCCATGTTGTTTATTAACTAACTACACCGGTTAGTTAACCTCCTGTTTAAACCCTTTTCCACTCTCGCCTTTAGAGTGAAGATCCACTAGAACAACCCGTAGAGCCAATCCTTTAGGAATTACACCAATTATTTGTTTTGTTACACCCTTACACCTTAACCTGCCCTGTTAGATTAAGTTTAATTTACAGTTGCTTGTTGCTTAATGTGTAAAGTTTATATTTCCCAAGTCTTGTGTCATTTTTTATCTTTGGTGCGGTTGGAAATCTGCACATTGCAAATGGGAATGTATATTATAGTCAAAACTCATGTGATTTTACTACCATCACAATTATTGGTGAATCCGAAGAACGAAGGAATTATCGAAGGAATTATCGAAGGAACTATTGAAGGAATTATCCGGAATTATTATGATGGTGAAGATGGTGAAACTACTTTGAGTTTCATATATAGTTAAACTGAAAAAAAAATCGAAAAAATGAGAAAAAAATACAACAAAAAGAGGGAGAAAGAAAGTTTGAAGATAATCGTTTCACAAAGAGAAAGAAATGAAGGAATTACACGAAGGATCGATTATTCGTTGATACGCAACAAAATTAACGATGTAGAGTATTGTACAAAGTGGAAGATATCACCACTTACCTTGTATAGTATGTAAAGTTTGGGATGATTGGGAAGACCGTTACGGGAACGCCAACTTAGGTTGTTGTTCTTGATCTATGATTAAGACGTTGTAAATAGTCGTGTCTTTATCATGGAAACGGCCAGGAAAAGTGTCTAGCAACGTGTACTTTAGGCTTAATCTATTTGTTTCTTGATTTTTATTTAACAACAATTTACTTCCCTCTCACCTAATGATTAGCCGCTGGTTTTACGCGAATGAGGACTTGTTCCAGCATGCATGTCTATTCCGTCATTACGGCCATGTATACATGTCTTAGCTGCCTCGTTGGTTTACAAATTTTGGTGAAAGTTAGAATGTTCCTACCCTATATTATTCTTCATCCAAACCGTTGGTTAAATTCGAATGGGGATGTGATCGAACACACATGTCTATTCCGTCGTTACGGCCATGTATGTGTGCTTCAGCTGCCTTGTTGGAGTGGTACTTCTGGTGAAAGATTGTAGAATGATCAACCGTAAGCCTTTCCATACAAAAACCCATATTTACCTTTATAAACTTGTTACTCCTTGGCTTTAGTGGTGGAGATGTGTATCCTTGCCAAGCTTATGATAGAATACTCGTCACGACCGAGCAATTGAGCGAATTAGTTACATGTTACCACATAGATTAGTTGAGTGATTTGAGTGTTTTCATCTTCCTATTTCATGAGGTGTTTGGTTGTGTACTTGTAATAGATCAAATAAATGCTTTAACGGAAAATATCCTTAGGGATACATTTTTATAAACTTCTAAAGGCTACTTGAGGACAAGTAGGATTCAAGTGGGGGGATATTTGATGACATCAAATAGCGTCTATTTTATAGCATCATTTATCCCATGTTATTAACCCATTTGGTATAGTTATTGCAAAGAATTGTTACTTAATCGTTTATATTTGAGAATTGCAGTAATTATGGAGTACTTAGTGAATATTAGCAAAAGGCGGGCATTCTGAAACTTAAATGAAGATATTTTGAAGATTACTATTCTGAAGACCAATACGCCGTATCCATCAAGGAAGATACGGCGTATCCGTGCCTGCACTCACCAAAGACCACAAAGGAATGAAGCTCAATACGCCGTACCCAATAGAAGTTAATACGTCGTATTGAAGATATAATATGTGAACATTCTGAAAGATATCAAGCGTGATCCCTACTCCAAGAAATCCCCAATACACCGTATCCAATCCTTGGATACGCCGTATCGAACCAACTTCCAGACCTTATAAATAGAAAACTCAAAAACGAGTTTTAAGGGTGCTAAATCATATTCTCGATACCTAAACCATAAAAGTCGATTTTCAGAGGAGAAAAAGAGCAGAAGAGGTCGAGAAACGTTATCAATTCCATAGAAGACATGGTGTAATTTCATATACTTTAGTAATCGTTCAGTTTTTGGTATCATTCGTTAACTCGGTTAGTTTACCTTAGCTAAATAATTGCTCTTGTATATATTATGACGTTTGAAGGCTAATACCTTCGGGTATTAGCCTTTATTATGAAGATCTGAATATTTGGTATTTTTTATCTTGATTTCTTGATTTATCGTTGGATGCTTGTTTATGTTTATCAATTTATACTTGTTTACGCGCTTTTGTATGCGACCTATCATTCAACTAGATCTAGTGATATAGACCAAGTAAATCTAGAGTCTAGGATAGCTCTCCATGTAGTAATTTATACATCTAGATTCATAGGATCACAAATATTGTCCTTCTAAGACCGTGTCTAGGATACGCTTCGGGCTTAACTAGTTAATTGGATATTGCCAATGGTTTATTAATCGTGTTGACTAGCAGGTGACCTAGATAATTCAACAAATAACGTTATGATTCTATTGGATAGTTAGACAAGTGGACTACTAGTGTATAAATTACCATTAAGCGGTAAGTGGGTAAAGTCTCTATGAGCTAGGGTTTAACAAGATCACCATTGCTTTAATCCCTAAGATATATTATAATCAGCAAATAATGATGCTTTATGCGGATGCTTTAATTGTGATAGAATTAATGTGTCTAGGTCTTAGGATGATGTAACGCCTAAGTCTTAAGAATGATATGCCGTCTCGAGAGAAGAAATCATTGCACTAAACAAACAAACCAACTTTCTAATCAGATTAATAATGGTTAATACAATTTTCTTATATTTGGCTCGACCGCTCTTTTATCTTTTGCTGATCTGCTTGCGTGGGTTAAAGTGTCCTGAATTGATTGTAGTCACCAACCAAACCGTGCCAGTCTCTCAGGCTGAAAACCCCATTTTCCTGTTAGAATTATGATTAAGACTGACATAGGTTTAGAATAGGATATAATTAACATAGATTAGATAACTAAGATATTAATTAAATTGATAGATTTAACTTCGCTTCAAGTGTTCGACACCCTACTTACTACGAAACTACTACCGATCGGGTACACTGCCCGTTAAAGTGTTGTTTTTGGTTTAGTCGGCAAAATATAAATTTAAAACTTGAATTAATAAAATATACACCACACTACGACACATCACCCTCCTCTCTAACTAACAAATGGATCCAAGTATTTATAAGTAGGCTTAGTGGTGTGGTTTAGGCTTGTTTAGGGTTAATATATATGTAATTAGTATATATCAGTATAGATTAGGGTGGTAATTCTCGACATGACACGAACCCGATACGAAGTTAAACAGGTTTGGGTTGAAGATAAACACGTTTGACTCAAAAACAAGTCAACCCGTCTAACCCGATTAATAAACAGGTTGTGTTTTGGGTTTAGTAAGTATTAGTGGATAATTAGGCCCAAGCCCGGTTTGTGGGTTTAGGGTTATTTATGGTTTCGCCATTATAAATTATGGTCAATACAAAAGTTATACCTACGGGGTTTACATTGTTCTAACATGGTATCAGAGCGGGTCTGATCCTCAGACCAGATGGATACATTGAGCCGCCTCCCCTAAACCACCCCGTCAAACCTTAACCCTCTCAATTGTCAAATACCGATCTCTAAAACCATGCCCTTAATTAGTAATCAATTTTTCACACGAGTTTGGCTATGGAAGATCAATTGAAGCTCACCATTGTAGTTGAACTTGTCAAGAATTATCTTTGGGAAGCAGCCAATGATATTAATCCTATAAAAGAATCCTTTTTATCATTTGCTGGGATGTTGATTGCCTAATCAGAAGAAACATAAGGTAGTTCAGATGGGATTTTTATAGGGATATATAGTTTTTTTTATGTTAGACAAAAAAATTAACAAATTTATGGTTTGTTATTTTTTTAGTCGATCGTTGGTGCGGCTTTGTTACCCGTATACTAAAGTAGATCGTTGGTACCGTTTTGTTACCAGTCGACTAAAGTCGATCGTTGATACGGTTTTGTTACCAGTCGAGTAGTCGATCGTTGGTAGTGCTTTGTTACCAGTCGACTAAAGTGGATCGTTGATACGGTTTTGTTACCAGTCGACTAAAGTTATGCGCTTTTATTATGTTAATGTTTTTTTATGATCTATTTTCGAGTTACTACTCCAGTCTGAGCTTTCGCGATTTCGCCGCTAGGACTGCGGGGGAGTATTAATGGATAATTAGGCCCAAGCCGATTTGTGGGTTTAGGGTATTTAGGGTTTCATCATTATAAATAATGGTCAATAATAAAGTTATACCTATGGGGTTTACATTGTTCTAACATGGTATTGGAGCGGGTCTGATCCTCAGACCTAGGTGGCTATGTTGAGCCGCCTCCCCTAAACCACCCCGTCAAACCCTAGTCGTCACCCTTTAACCTTATAGGGACTTTACATTGTTCTAACATGGTATTGGAGCGGGTCTGATCCTCAGACCTAGGTGGCTATGTTGAGCCGCCTCCCCTAAACCACCCCGTCAAACCCTAGTCGTCACCCTTTAACCTTTAAAAAAAAGTTGTGCCGACCCTAATCCTCCTGTCAGTCAACCTTCATTAAATGTTGTTTGATACCTTGCTTAAACCATGTCCAAAACTGGCCCAATCCCTATGTGATACCAAACAAGGCTACACACAGTTTAGTGGGCTCCATCCTTTTAGGGCTCGTTTTTATTCGCTGGACGTGATACCAAACAATTATGATGGCTGGAAGGCGGCGGCTATTGGTGCAAAGATAATTCGATAATTAGTTTATGTTAAAAAAAAGTTATAGTTTTGTTATTTTTTAGTAGATCGTCGGTGTTACTTTGTTACTAGTCTACTAAAGTCGATTGTTGGTACGACTTCGTTACTAGTCGACTAAAGTGGATCGTTGGTACGGTGTTGTTACAATTGACTAAAGTTACGCGCTTATATTATGTTAATGTTTTGTTTTTTTTCTTTTCTAGTTTACTACTCCAGTCCGAGCTTTTGCGATTTCGCCGCTCGGACTGCGGAGGAGTATTAGTCGATAAATAGGCCCAAGCCCGGTTTGTGGGTTTAGGGTATTTAGGGTTTCACCATTATAAATATTGGTCAATAATAAAGTTATACCTACGGGGTTTACATTGTTCTAACAGTAAGTACTAAACAGCTTAACACGTGAACCCGCTTAAGTATATATAAGCGTCAAAAAATAAAATATATAGCTTGGATTTATGTACTTAATATGAGTGAATTAGGATTATAACTTAGATATCATTGGAATTGTTTATGTTTATCATTTTTAGATCCTTATATCATTTTTGCATATAAACTAGTTAAATCGACAAACCACCAACCTTATTTATCGCTTGACCTATTTACTTAAACAAGTTAAACGGGTCACAAATTGGTTACATGTGTTATGCAAGTATGGGTTAGGGCTGAGGTTCTTGACACGATTAATAAATGGGTCGTGTTTGGGTAGAGGTTATAATAACACGTCAACCCGCTAACCCGAACAGGTCAACACGAACATGACTCGATTGCCACCCCTGATGAGCCTTAAGTCTTAGAGCTCAAATTGTAAAATCTGGAATTAGTTTCGATTAATTCAAGTTTAGGTTTTCATTGTGACGATTCAACAAACTGATACAACGTTTCCTTTTTACAGCTATAACACATGCTTGTAATTAAAAAGTTGCAATAGTTCGTTGGTGACTTTTTATGGCTATATAAAATATGTTTCATCTCTGGAACATATCATAAAAACACATGATTTTATCAAAAGTAAAGGGTGTAAAAGAGACAAAATTACCAAACACATAAAAAAATTTCAAAGTATACGATTTAAAATTAGTCAAAAATTTAAATTTCACAGAAGTGAAAATTTCATAATTTTAAATTTCACGAGCTAAATGTCACATAAAAGTAAATGAAGAATAATGAGTATGAACGGATAGAAAGGAGACATTTTCAGTTTTAAAAAAGAAAAGAATGTAAAAAGAAAGAAAAGGTCTAAACAGGCTTATACATTGGGCTATAAAATAACAAGATGCATGTTTTACTAGTTAACCCATTGATACATTTTTATTGGCAGGCTTTACAAGGCCTCATAGTTTCTCCTAGCAAAACAATCACTTTTGAATTTTGATGCATGTTAGTGCGGTTTTTGGTAAATTCATGCCGAAACCGCATTTGCGGTTCTTATAGAAATGAGAAACCGAAATTACATGGTTTTTTGGTTTCCGTTTATTTAGTTTGGTTTTTGCGGTTTCAAAGTTTTTTTTCCAGATTATTTTTGATATATATTTATCATCACTATACTATTTATGTATTTTTTTATATAAATATATATATTATATATTTATATTATCAAAAAGTTACATGGTATGATATGTTGAGGTTTCTCGATTACGATCTCGGGAAAGGTCGGGAGAAGCTTAAAATATCGAAATAAGTCATAATGGATGAGGAGACGAGCATTTTTTTAATTTTCAAAGTTTTTATTAAAATGAAAAATGAAAGAAAATACAAATGTGGGCTTCACTCTCTAATGTTGATTAGAGGGGAGTATTTATAGGCTAAACACAATGACACTTTGGACTATTACACTTTTTGTTTTACTTAAGCACTAAAACTAGTAGTATTTCCATTTTGACTCTATATTTTTGATGGATTAGAATACGTCTCAAGTTGAGTCAAAATGAATCATCATGTTCACAAATCACAAATTAGTTAAAGTATATACAACTTTTTCTTTTAATGAAACAAATTGGGCTCCATTTATTTATTTTCCCCCACAAAAAACATAACATGAACAATCATGTTTGACCAGAACTTGAGAGAATCTTTTTCCATTTTTGATCCTAAACAGGATAGGTTGCAACATACATACAAAACGATGTGTATTAGTTTCAAATTATAAATCTAGATAACAATAAAAGCCAAGTGAAATGAAGAGATAATGAATAATTGGGCTTGGTATCATATAATGCAATTACCCATTACCTAAAACTAGGTAATGGGCCATTACCCAGTAAATCGGGGGTTATAACTTTTTCTTTACCGCATTAAACGGCGGGGAAAAAAACTTATTCTCACCACGATTCCTCCTTCTCCGAAACCTCCCAATAATTCCGCCACTCTCTAAACAGTTGACTATCTCCCTATAAATTCAGTTTGATGCTTCTCTCATCTCTATCATTAGGACATACCACCATATCCCAAAATCTACAGGTAATTATGGCATCAAAGTTTCATGTTTAATTTAAAGATTGTTTATATATTATATATTTTTCTCACTTTGAACAATGATACATGTTTTTACCATGATCTGCCTAATGATTTTATGAATATTTGTTATCCATTATTTGTTCAATTTTTTTTTATTTCTTCCTTGTGCTCTCTTCAACCTTCAAAGAGTTTTTTTGTTTGTGATTTTTGTTTTTGATGTGCAATGCTTGTAAGTATGTAATTATTTTGTGCCTTTTAATTATATCTATGGTAATGCTAGCCTTTAATGTACGATAAAAAATTGAGGCATTTGATAGCTTGAAAAATATTAGGATCCCACCAAGAGCAACGTTTTAGACTTCTTCATATTGTACGGGTTTCATTATGACATGTTTGAGATATCACCTAATTTATGAAGTTGCCTAATGTTTAAGTTTTAGTTAACTACTGTTAATATATCCTTGGTCTGTATTTTTTTTGCTTTTGTTGTTATTCTTACATTTTAGTTAACATATGGATTTGTAGATCAAATGGCCCGTCGACCTCTTAACAAAAGACAACGCAAACTTTTATTGCTTCAACAAGTGCATACTGCTTATGTGGTCTTGTTTATTTGGTTTTCTACTATTTTATTGTTTGCTTGCGCCTCGTTTAATACTTCGTGAATCAAAACAAAAGAAGAGAAAAGGATGGAGCGAATGAGATGGATGTTTAGATTGACCATGGAATGTGATGCTATATGTATTAGTGAGCTTCGTATGGATAGAGCCACCTTTAATGTACTATGTCACATGGTCAAAGATATTGGGTGTTTAAAACCTAATAGAAACACATCCATAGAAGAGGTTGTAGCAATGTTTTTATACACCTTAGCTCACCACAAAAAAAGTAGGACAATCTGCCATCTCTTTTTTCGTAGTAGAGAAACTGTGAGTCGACAATTCCACCAGGTTCTTGTAGCAATATTGAAACTGCATAATATTTTGCTAAAAAAACCAGAGCCTATTACTGAAGAATGTCAAGATGAGAGATGGAAGTGTTTTCAGGTATGATAAGGTTATAGGCATGTAAGAATAAAAAGTTAAAAAAGGTAACCTCTCTTATGAAACGACTTATTTTATTTTATAGGGCTGTTTAGGAGCT
>BQNB010066589.1:32500-34505 GCA_026074375.1 Tanacetum coccineum
TTATTAAAATGGAAAATGAAAGGAAAATACAAATGTGAGCTTCACCCTCTAATGTTGATTAGAGGAGAGTATTTATAGGCTAAACACAAGGACACTTTGGACTAATTACACTTTTAGTCCTTGTGTTTTAACTTAAGCCTAAACTAGAGTAATTTTCATATAGACATCATATTTTTGATTCTAAGAGGATAGGTTGCAACATACATACAAATCGATGTGTATTAGTTTCAAATTATAAATCTAGATAACAATAAAAGCCAAGTGAAATGAAGAGATTTAGAAAACCCCGATGATGAATTAAAAGTAAAAAGAAAGTAATTTTGACATGACCCAAAAACTCACACAATAACTAACCGATAAAATATGTTTAAAATAACTTAATATAAAAGTTTAAACAAAAGCATTTTATCATACATATATTAGGAATTCTGAAGAGTTTATTTTAAAAATATATATTTTTTCAATCTTTTGAACATAACGGAGTGGTTTGGTGCGTTTTTAGGTTTCGTTTTTCGGTGGAAACCAAACCCGCACCACAAAATTCGGTTTTTCTATTTTCTGAAACTGAATCGCCGGTGTTTGCCGTGGCTCGGTTTTTACGGTTTGATTTTTTCGGTTATTTCGGTTTTCGATGCGGTTTCTGCTCACTCTAGTTGAAAGTATTGAGATTTCGACATAGCATCGCGAGTTCACCTAGCCTAGTTAATTACCTACCTATGTTCGTATTGCAAACGCTATTGGAGCTTTGTTACACGAGAAAACTAATTTCATCAGGCCGGGCGCTCAGCTTGTCCGAGCTAAACTCCAAGCTAAATCCCATAATCTAGCTTTGTTCCCTAACTAAGTTGAGCACAACATTGTACATGTCTACATGACATGTATTGGCTCATTATCAGCCCTAACCATGCATAGTTTTGTTCGAGCCTCTCCTCAAAGTAACAATCGTGCGATCCTCGGACCTTTTCCTCTATGATTTATTTTTCATTAAACTAGTACTATATTTTCTATATTTGAACATTTTGATGAAATGAGTTATTGGCCATAATGCATGTTTATTATTGCAAACCAACTATCCTCTTTATTGTCAACAAATTAATTATGGTTCTTTAATACTGTACTAGAAATATTCGCAAGTTGGTCTTATCTATCTTCTTTTTTGTGTTTTTTGCTGTAAATGGTCCCAAATCTTCTCATGTGATACCTTTGCTTGATAATTACTCATTTATTAGTCCTTTCTCTTGGGATAATACTAGCAACATGCTCCATTTAAACTTTCCCACTATTCACATGTAGCCTTGATCAAGATTGTTGCAACCAACATGTGAAATTTTTGATGAGAACGAGTAGACTGCCCAACTTGCTTCAATATTAAGTTAGGGTTAAATCGCAAACGACGTCATTAATTATAGTTAGCTTAATATAGTCCCGACTCCATGTTTCTTAGGCCCTCTTAGTTTGAGTGTTTAAATAGCTGTAAGAGTTCTTAGCTTCGTTCTATTTAGATGGCAAAAGGTTGATGCAGCCCGTACCGGCCCACATCGGTTGCATATCCGTAATGTGGGGGCACACTTGACTCAATCAGCGATTGTGGCTTCGGGGGTATCCAGGACCGAAACCTTAACCTTGTGCTTATTAGGTGATGCTGAGCTACGCGCCATTCGCTTAGCTAGTTAGCTTTCATTCTTTATAAACTCGTTGTATATCTGTATTTTCATTATCAAGTGATACAAAAGTTATATTTTCCTTTGGTTCTACAATTACAAGACAATTCACAGAGATAATTTGATTTATTTATTATATATATATATACTATATAAGGAAAAATACGGCGTCGTTTTACCGTGGTTTTCCAAAAGCAAAAAACTAGCCCACAACAGGCCCAACTAACTCACCGGCCCAAAGTTTATAAAACAAAAATTTACATAACGGCTCTTCAACTTTTAGTTATTTATGATTTTTTTATATAATAAACTTTATTTTTCAAATATATACAACATATTTACCG
>BQNB010066590.1:0-30507 GCA_026074375.1 Tanacetum coccineum
CCCTTATTCCGCTGCGACCCAATTTGGGGGTGTTACATTGATTGCAGGTAAGACTCCTGAGTTAAGACCTGGATATTTGGTCCTCAATGATTCCTCAATCTTTTTGGATAGGGAAGGTGGAAGTTTGGCAAAAAGCTTTTCTGTTGTTGAAGGAAAATATAATCTTCCTGATTTGGTTGCCAATTGCTTGAAATCTTTAAGAATGACCATAAATTTTTGGTTTCTTCACAGGTTATCCTGTCCAAGTCCCTATATGCTCTGTCTTGCTCATCAGTTGAGCCACAATATGGGTCTTCTAGCAGAATTAACTGCCTCACTTGAGATGTTATATTTTGTGGTTCATCTGCAATTGCTTCAAGAGCAGAATATGCTTCTGGAAACACGGTTCGCCATTGTTGCCACATTAACTTCTCACTTTCTCCCAGAAGGTTTTCCACAAAGGCTAACTTTGCTTTATTGTCAGACCATGTTTGATTATTAAGTCTATTGATTGTTATAGACTCCCATCTGGATATCACTTCTGACCATAGGCCTGGGTCTGCTGGTAACACGAGCATTACTCTGGATTCTGTTGCGCCGATGGGTAGACTGATGGCCCCATGATTGAATCATGTGGGGGTTGATAGTTTTGGGTTGATTCTTCTTGTGAGGTGGATGGGAATGCATGTTCTTCATGTTTCTTGATGATTTGTTCTGCCACTTGTTTGAAGTGTCGAAACTTTGGGTATGGAAAATCATCATTTTCTTCTTCTTTAGAAAGATGAAGAATTATATGGTTCTCACCACGCTTTGCTACGAATAGGTTTTCCCATTCTGACTCTAATTCTTGTTTTTGTATGGCGAGATGTTTGTCCCATTGTGGTAGGTATTCATCAAGAGATTCTTGCTGATTTTGTGCAAGTCTTTCTTGTATGACAAGAACCTTTCCGCCACTTCGTTCATCATCATCCCAATCACTTCTTTCTTCTAAAATAGTTACCTTTCCTGGGGTAACTTCATCGTCAAAAAATTCATCTCCCCAATCAGTTGCTGCAATTTCTTCTATTGGGGTTGTGTCTGGTGGTGCATCATACTTGACATAATAATCCCATTTTCCAGATGGTTCCCCAAGTGTTGACCATTTTTCCCTTGACCTTTGCCTTAATCGTTTTGGTTTGTTAGATCTCCTAACTTTATTTAATGGTTCTTCTTCTAGGATTCTTGCTTCATTCAAGCAACTTTCACAGAAACATACGTCATAAGAGATATGTTCTTCTTGCGGAGCTTGTAAGCAGATTCTTATGACGTGTTCTTCGTCTTCATCTAAGTTATCATTTCTTGTTACTTCTCGATTATGCTGATTAACTGAGTATCTTGGTGGTTTAGGTTTTTGTCCTGTATATTTCACAATCGGAGACCTTTTACAGTTATATTTAGCCTTTCATTTACTCGCACAACCTTGTTGGGTCATTGTACTGAAGTTTGCTACAGGTGGCTTTAGATGCCTGCTCTTTCCTTCTATCTTCTATAATCCTTATTTCACCAGGAATGCTGTGATGCCAGTTTGTGGTGGAGGTGATTCCACAACGTTTTCACGCTATATTGGAATCGTAATAACTTGTATTGATAACCTGCCGTTATAAAGCACAATGTTATCAGCAAGTTACTTCCCCACCTTGCCAAGTATCATTACCCATGAGTTGTATAGCATAAGTTATATCATATTCTTGGTAGTGCAATTACACTTAGAATTAATATCAGGGGATTGTATAGACTAATGCGTTCCTGCGGACGAGGTCTACCTTCCAGGTGGTGCCAATAATTTTGTCGGCCTATCTTCCACCATTTAGTGTCTCGGAGGACAACTAGAGAATTTGTATCGGCACTTCCTCCGGTGGAGTGCGTGTAGCCTTATCTATGAATTTCCAAGTGAATATGTGAGGTTCCTGAACTGTCTCAGGCTTTTATAAGACTCTTCATTGCATAATCGAAGATTTATTTGATTTTCACCAATCACATTTAAAATTCTATTGTCAGTAGATAATGTTCTATATCTGTGTCTTGCTGTAATTCTTTTGTTTGAATAGAGTACTTATGCGGGCTTAGGAACAAGTTTCGGCTCGCTTTCTCTGGATATTTCAGCTGTTTTTTAGAGGGTATTACAACTGCTTCAACTGAGTTGATGTAATTTATCCTTCCAAACACTCTTCTTGTTGTTCTAGCTACTGATGACTATTTCGGGCCCATTTGTAGGTAAGCCAAGCGGATTTGGTCTTCCTGTGTTAGCAGTTTTGTTTGTGTAGAACTTCTGCTGAGGATGCTTGGTCTTCTGGAAGTCATTTCTGTGAATTATTGTATCAAATAATGGCATAGAATATTCTTTGGCATATGCCATGGTTTATTACCTTGGGAATATGTTCAGATTACCAAAGCATAGGCTGTTTGCATAAAAAGCATTTCCCTACGATTTATAGCCTATATAAATGGCAGTTGTAATCATTTGTATTATTCAATCGAAAAACCACACTTACATACTACAAATCCTCACCACACCTTGTAATATCAAGCTTCGCAGTATTTTTAATAATAAAAAGTTATGTTTAGTATTACTTGTGCTGTTTAAAGTTTTAATTTTTGACGCTTTATACTAGAGAAAAATTTAGGCAACGTAATTATTCATCTAATGTATCTCATATGTGAAAATGATGTTTGGCACTACAGACCACTAAAAAGCATTTTTGTTTATTAGGGAAAATGTTTTTAAAAATTAACGTATAATTTGCCAATTTCGTTTAAGAGATTAGGAAAATAGTTGGACACTTTGATGTATAACCATTTCCAACCGCCCCAAAACTTAAATCAGACATGAGGCATATAGTTATGTTCTCTTTCATTACATAAAGTTGTGGTTATTTCAAAACATATATGAGAATTTATTTTCGCATTTTTATTTATTTTATTATGAGTGAACTATTTCACACTGTTGTGTTTCTAGATCTATTTTATTGGAGTCACTTGTTAATAAATTTGCAATCTCCACAACATGTTCCTTGACGGACTGAACCCTTGGTCTTAGGGCTTTTACTTTCTCATGGATATTAGCTAGGGCCAAAGGCTCAATTTGGTCTTAAGGTTCTAATAGATTTATTTGCGGAAATTATCTATCGACATTTGCTTTATGTTTTTCTTACAGCGTTCAAAACCAACATGGGCTTTCTGTGTGTTATATGATGACGGTTCACTTTCTGTGTGTTATAGTATCAAATGTGCGAGTTATATATGGGCTTGTCTATCATGCATAGGATATGCACCTGTTTAAGGATGACAAAATTCTCAAAAGAACTTTATTTCATTGTACATCATCGATACATTTTAAAAAGTAAAGAGCTATTTTAAGCGGTGGTAGCAAATGGCTTAAGATATAAAAACCAATTATGGATGTTTGGGAATACAACGCCATTGTACGGAGCCGATGAAAATGATTTGCCTTAATTGTAGGAATCTGCGAAACATGTTATTATGATAAATCGTCGTTCTTTATATTAGATTTCTTTTTACTGTTGTTGTATATATGAACGGAAAAAGTAATAGTGTTTGTTAGTACTTTTGAATATACCCTTGTTGTTATAATTTTATTATTGACCAATATTTATATGGTGAAAATCCCTAGATACCTAAACCTACAACACGCGTGAGCCCATATTTATCCTATAAATAATCCCCCATTGTTCGAGCGGCCGAAATCGAAAAATAAGCTTTCGGACTGAAGTAGTAAAAACTAGGATAGAAAAAACAATTATCGTTAGTGATCGTATAATGATTGTACCTTTGATCATGAGCTGTCGTAAAGATGTTGACAGAATGTGATTCTTCAAAGTTAGGGTGTAGATCTACAATAAGACAGAAAAGAATCACTTAGGTTAGCGCGATGAGTAGGGGTTGACCCTACAACCAAGCTCTAGCGTGAGAATCAGTTATCATGGAAATGGTATGTATTTTATAGATAGAAAGTAGTGAGTGTGTAAGAACATACCTGATTTAGATAAATGAGGCGCTATTTATAGGCAAACCCTAGGAAAGACCTAGACTTTGCTACATGTCTGGTTTCTGTTGGCTGGAGGGTGCCACGATCATCGTCAGCCATAATGTGAGAGTATATGTCGCATGCTCCGAAATCGTGCGTACATGCGGTCGGTTACAGTGAGCGGGGAATAAACGACAACTGTTAGTCCTTGTTGGGGTCCATAAGATATTATTTTTTATTACTATTTAGCTAGGAGCCTATGCTCGATCACTCAGAAGTTTCAGTTCCTCGGTGGCTACGAGACTTCGGTTTAAATAGGCTTCGTTTTTGTGTTTTGGCGGTTCCCTTTACGGTAGCCATTGGCCGGCTTTACGCACAAGATACACTCAGATTCGTTGAGATGGGTACACCATCAAAGCCCCCGTCTGATGTGTTATGTGAGCTTTCGTAGCATAAGGCATCAGACTTTTGTTATTTCGCAGGTTTTCCTATATGCTCAGCTTTTTCTTCTTTCAAATAATTTGATCTCAGAGGCGGTAGTCATCTTTCTGCGTCATGGGCCTCCTCTTTTCGACGCGCAAGAGAGTTTAGTTACTGATTGTTTTACCATAAATTGTGGGCGCGTGTTTTTTTAGCGCTATATTGCCCAATACTATATTATAATTTTTAGTAGTGGGATAAGTGTATGGTTCTGAATATTTTTTTTATTTTTCCGTCTGAAAATTCTTTGCTATCACATCTTTTTACTTTTTACTGCTTTTATCAGTTTATACCCTCTTGTTGCTATACCTTTGACATTTTCCGGCGCAGTTATCTCGCTTTTTCTGCAGGTTCGTTGCTCATATCTTTTCTTTTTTCCTTTTTCGTTATCTACAATGTCAAAAAGAAACCTGGCGACTGTCACTTGTTCTCTAAGACAAAGTGATATTTTGGATTTTGTTGAAAAATACGGCATCTCTATGTGTTATGACCCTCAACTTCCTTCTTCCGATAAAACTGCTTTAGATGCTCCGGAAGGTTATATCCCTATGTATTTGTCGTTGTTTACTATCGGTAACTTGCGTCTTCCTCTGAATGATTTCTGCCTAAACGTCTTTGAGTTTTTTAAATGCCATTTTCCTCTTTTAAACCCCTTTGGTGTTGCTCGTGTTACTACTTTCGCCGTTGCTTGCAAAGCCTACGGGGAAAAAGCTACAGTGCCTCTTTTCAGATCCTTCCTTACCCTTGGCACTGCTGGCGATTGGCTTATGTTTCAGAAGAGTCCCGGTCCCAGCATCCTTCAATCTTTGGTAACTCTATATCTAATATCCCTCACTGAAAATCGGAGTTTATCTTCGTGAAGCAGACTTTTATTTCTGAAGTCCGTCCTGGTTTGAACAACTTGAAGGTAATTCAATGACTATCATTCAGAGTGACGTGATGTATGTTTAAGGTTATCTAACACAATAGTTAGGTTGTTTTCTATTCAAATCTTAGACAAAGATCATTGGACACTGCCCAACAACCTCCTCACAAGAGGTTTAGGGTTCAAACCTCACTAGATACACATGTGAGCGTGGGGTGGCTAGGGAAGGGGTTGAAAACGGTCATGGAGATACCTCGATTAGGCCACGTACATGTAAGTCAAAGACACTCTCCGCGGATAACATGAATAGGGAAAACTGCATTCATTTATCTGTTTAGTTAGCTTTCTCTACGCTGATCAACAAAATTAAAGTGTAGCTCTTTATTTGAACAAAATAGATTCATGTTGATGTTTGAGGTTAAACAATGTAAATTTTACAACTCTTGTCCAAGATTTCAATTTATTGCATAGAATTTACAATTTTCGTGTAAAGCGCCTTTAGTTTTTTATACACTATGTGAAAGGACTGTAACGTATTCATAAGATGATGTAATTGAGGTTTAAGTTGTATGTATGGCTTGTAATGGTTAAGCTAAGGGAAATTGCAAATTTTGTTCCGTATTAGTTGTGATTTATGCCAATCGCAGTGAACAATAGAAACTTATATCCAATCGATTCCCTCTTTCTAGTGGGTAGTGCAAAACGCCCACGGAACGTTCAGCTCTCTTAACGATCCATCCTGTAGTTGTACCAAAAGCTTGCGAAATGATATATCTACCCTGTGTCTTATGTTAAAACTAAACTTTAGGAAAGAAATTTGAAGTCATTCTTATGCTTATTTTTATATCCTCCCTACCACCACGTGACCACACACTATACCACTGACCCACCGCCACACCACTTCCCGCCACTCACACATCGCCACCCACTTATTTGCTTATCCACCACAACCCACCACCCTCACATCTCACCGCCACGCACTCACCACCTCGGGACTAGGATTACAAGAGAATCAAAAAAATATATCATACACATTGAGGAAAATGACATACAATAGGCATTTCTTGTTGACTTTGTTGTTTCTAGCAGCAAGTGCTCCCACTGCAACGGAAACAAAAGAAGATTCAACGCCACCAGCAATCATCAAATCAGCCTCCCCTTCACGGATATGATTAGCAGCAGCGCATAAGCAATAATTTGATGTGGCACAAGCAGTTGCAATAGCATAGGTTGGTCCCATAAAACCAACATCAATAGCTAGTAAGGCAGGGGCGGAGTTTATCATGGAATAACGTGCCAAATAAGGTATGACTTTTGTAAAACCATGTGTTAAGAGAGATTCCACAATTTCAGTGAATGCAGAACAAGCTCGCATTATGATACAACAATATTAACCTGCTACGCTACTTAATTGATATGCTTTGAACCATATGATAAAGTATCACCTTACAAAACCAAAAATCTGTATTAATGAGAAGAAAAAAAAATAGTGGTTTACAACAACCATAGAGTGTTCTGGACAACCAAGAGCGGCCTATCTTAAGTGCTTTCGTTTCATTGCAACAATGCACAATTACGTTGATCAATCTATCAAGTCTCTTGTCATAATTTTTTTCTCATATATTAGCATCTGACTTGAATCCCTATGAGATTGATCACCACCTAACTCACCGACGGGCGAATTTGAAGCATCTAACGTTTCTATACAGTACATCTCCCCGGCTAATAGCTTATCGTAGTACTTATCAACGTCATTTCCAAAAACGGAAACAAGACCCATACCTGTGATAACGACACTTTTTGGATCTTTTTCCCGCTTTGGGGCTGTGACAGTGCATTGAATGCTACGACTACATTGTGGAGTTGTGTGGTGCATGCTGGTGATTTCAGAGTAAAGGGTGAAGATTTCATTGGGTAGCGAGGACATGGACAAAGGTGTAGCAGAGTTTGAGTTGTGCTTGCATTGTTGCACAAAGAACTATAGATTCTTTAATTTATGTTCACAGATCCTCAACACTTACATATGTACAAGCTTATATGTGTATCATTGTGTTTCTATTCATTACATCATCATAATACTCGCAAAGTTGACATGCTTCTACTTATAATAACTATAGTAGGCTACTGCAAAATATACACATGGTAAACACTTACGGGTGGTTTTGTGCCAAAAAAAACTTGTGACTATCATCATAAAATTAATTGAGAGATCTCAAGTTCAATTCTTGGTAGTTGCAAACAACCATAAAGTGACCACGCCATCCTGAAAATGGAGGGCTTTACCCGGTTTGAGTCTGTTGGATTATGTGTAAAGTGGAAATAGTCGGAGTACCGACTAGAGTGTGTGAGCCTAATTGGGGGACATACCGAATTAACATTTTAGAGTGTGTTGTTACTTCACGTTATGTTTTCTATGATCAACCGTTGAACTAAATCCAACTTAGACATGTCATGGGGATGTTCATAACTAAAGAGTGGAGTTCAACTGGAAGGTTATGTGGAGATGTACTAGGTACAATTCAAAGAGGATATGGACAGGTGATGGGCAAGAGGTTATGATAAGGTTAAAAGAATGAGAGTTGTGATAAGTCTTAAACATGTTTTAGTTATATCACAATTAGGGTTGAGAGGGTACATAAACCCCTCACCTCTCTCTCATTATACAAGAAATTAAGACTCAAGAAAACACAAAAATCATCTTCCATACTTCCTCTATTTATCAACCCGAGTTCATAAACCTTCATTTGGGTTTTTTGTATTCGTTTCACTCTCTATAATCTTTCAGCAAGGTACGGGCTTCATTCCATAAAGATTTTACAAGCTTCTCTCTAGATACTTAGTGATTGAATAGCTTCTGGTTCATTTGGTTTAAAGCTATAAGCGTGATAGGCTCTTTAACGATTTTTCCCTCTTTATGAGCGTTCTCGGGACATCACAGGGAAAACAGATCGGACGCAAGTGTCGTTCCGATAAAGACAACAATATGTTTTGGATCTAGGGTGGACAAAGGATCTTGGACAGAACAGAAAATGGGGTTTTTTTGTTTTCTTTTGGTTCAGGTTTATTCCGGGTATTGCTACACTTTTGTTTGGGTACACGTTGAAGGTAATTGGACTTGCTTACGGGCGCTGCTTTGTTTACGTGTTTGTGACGAGCACTCGTTAGAGGTGACCAATTTAGTCACTAGTTTATACACTTGGTTTCTTTGATTGCTGTGACTTCGAGGGTATGTTCCTATTTATTTTTTTTTTGTGTCCCTTAAATTGTTCTGTTTTATTTGGTATGTTAATTTTATATTTACTAGGACTCGATCCTCGCCGCGGCAGTACTCGTAAGAGTTATTGGTTTTTATTGATTGTTAAATTCCAACAGTGGCATCACGAGTTAACTTGTTTAGTATTTATGGATTACATACGATTTAAAACACGCTAGGGCTGCTTGAAATTGGTTTATTTATTGTTTTTTATTGAAAATTATGGCAATGACATGCAATCATAGCTCAAGTACAATATGAATAAACAACTAGAATCAACTTATAATGTTATTTTATAAAAAAGATAGAATAGTTCAATAAATTATATGTTAATAAGTTGCTTGTGACTTACTATTCTTGCTAACACACTCATAATTATATGATGGATGGAATGGCAGATCTATGCATCTTTAGCAGATAATTGTGAGGTGTCTTATGGTTCTCCAATTGGGGTATGACTCTTGAGAACTCGTGTCATTTTAAATGATTTACTGCTTTCATTATAAAGAGTTTGTTCCTTAATTTTCAATCCATATTTTTAGTCTTGTTTTAATTGGCTTTTTTGTGATATTACTTGTGTTAGTCTAATTTTGCATAATATAGAATTTATGGAAACTCTTAAAACAAGACTAATACTTATAGTGAAATTTGGATTGTCATGTCTAGATATTACACACATTATTTTATTTCCCTTGTGACCGCCATTAGGTGTTATTGCCATACCGGGCGTTTTTGGACATATTACATTTTGGACGCATGAAAATTATGAAATTTGTTTTCTTGTGAAGCTTTAGTTTTACATGCGCGGTTATTGGGTGGATTGATCTTTAATTTTCTTCCCAGCCCCCACTTTACATGCTTCGGTTATGAGGGAATTATTGTCATTACTTGTCTTAGGGGAGTAAGTAGGAGTAAATATAGGTTTGATCAAATTGTAAATCCCACCTATATTGGCAACAATAAAAACTAATGTTAACATAGGGTTTCTTAACATATAATAGCATCATTAGTCAATTGAAAGTACGGCTCACCCATTATGGACAAACTATAAGAGAAGTTTAAGGCGGGTTGAAGTAAGGTTCCCCAAATGAAGTCAGTTTTTATAATCGCTTCGCGTATGACTGTTTCTCGTCTTCTTTGTTTGCGTCACCTTAAATGGAGTTACCGTGAACTTTTGATACAAAATGATTGCTATACATCAAAAGGTTAACAAAAATTTTCTTAACTTTGTGTCTAAAGTTGTTTTGGCTGCTTCTTGTTACTAACTTTGTCACATTTATGTGTATACCTTATATTGAAGTTTTAAGCTATTGTCAGCCAAAACTAGTACAGGCATTTGGCTTTGACCTCTCACCTGTCAGGCTATGGGCCTTGCATACAAAACATGCTCGAATTTTTTTCATAGGTAGTTCTATATCAATTTTCGCATCCTTATGTTTTGTGTGGACTTATATCGAGTTTCCTGGTCAGACCACGGACCGAGGGCTTTAAGATGAGACAAAATATGACTTTTGATCATTACTTTAAGGTTACTAATATATAAGTCTCATAAATCAAGTGTTGCATTCCATGGCAATTAACGCTTCGTCGCTTACCATTGCCCTACTTTGTTTACATCGTTGGTCAGACCTTCAGTAATAAGTGGGAGGTCAAGTTGGATTTTAGTCTTATTAGTAATTAATTGGGTAGTTAATTCCTTTAAGAATTTAATTATCGACAATACTAATATTTGAACTTTTTCTAAATTGTAGATGACAACCTAGTCAGTAACAATTCGAGTTTTCTGGGCTTTTCGAGAAGCAAAAACTCTTACTGGGACCCTACTTTATTGATTGGTATCGACATCTTTGGATTGTACTATCAAATTGAGGGATAAGTCTGAGAATTATCCTAGAGTAACCACTTTCTCTTGTCCGTGTAGTCCTGCGGGTAAGACATGTTGCTCCTAAAGAATCTTGCAGCTCATACTGCTTGGGTTATAAGGATAATATGAGTTTGTTGGTCTCATGATCATGACCATGGTGCTGAGATCCAACAGAAATCTGGAATTTTCCATGCTAAGACATGCTAAAGGCGTTAAGAACTCTGTTTTGCCCAGCAAGCAGATCAGGAGCTTCTTCAGGATCTACGCGAGATTTTTAAACGCTCTGTAAACAGGAGGAAGGTAGGTAAGTTTTTAGCTGTTTTGTTGAAAATAAAGGGCTATATTGAAAATCTAGAGCGTTGGGTGGCACACGTGTACACTTGGCCTTGCTGTGAGTACTTAAATTTCTTATAGGTCTCACGCAAGGAATTTGATGGGTTTGTGCAGAATTACTACATGCATAGCCTGGGGAAGACTGTTAAGCGAGTTGCATTGCTATGCTAACGCACCATGAGCAAACTCTTTCATCTGCCCAAAAACAACGTCCTGCTCTACTTGTTCTTAGAGCTGAGTAATACTCCAGAAATGAAAAAGTCTCACAAAACCGCAACCTCTCAAAAGGCTGCTAGGGGACAAACTATCTAGGGAATTGGAAAATAAGCCACGTTATGTCCAAGCCCAAAGATTTCCCTCACCCAAGGGGAAGATCCCGCAAGGACTTCATTTTGTCATGAGTGTGTTGAGACAGGACACTAGAAAGGAACTGTCCTTCAGTACTTAGCGAGTTGCTAAAGAAAGAAAAAGAAACTACAGCCTTTCGGAGCTTTGGGGTGGTGGTTCAGGATCTCTCGTTATAGACCTCCAATACTTTCCTTAATAGATCTGGATCTATGACATGGTTGTTGTACTTATTTTTTGCATATACAAAGCAGAGTTAAGGGCAAGTAGAAAACTAAAGCCGGGGGAGCCATTTTTGCTTGCTCACGTGGGCAATGGTCAACTTGAAGTTGTAGTAGCAATTTGGCAACTTGATTTATCTCTCCCTAGAGGATTAATTCTATTGTATTGACAATTGTCTTTTTGCTCCTTCTCATTACTAGAGGAGTTAATTTTAGTTTCATCGTTTGTTCGATGATGGTTTTATATAAACTGCTTCGTGGAATAAATAAATTCAAGATTCTAGTATAATACTGGTTTATTTTAGTAGTTTCCCAAGGGTGGTATTTTTGAAATGATTTGTCTAATTCTTATGCATATGAAAGTTTGTATATTGTAAGCACCAAAGAGCCATGTATACTTGGACTCTGCTCTCTTGTGGGCATTTGTCAGTCTTGGTCACAATCTAGCAGAAATGCATTGAAAAGTTACAAACAGTTGGACTTCTCACAATTCATATCTGCATTATGGGCTTTTAAAATATGCCCTATTCCTTGTATGTATGGAAGATGGCAAGAAAACCTTAAAACACATCATAGTGGAAAGGGCCTATGATTTACTTGGACTATACACACGATGTATGTGGCCACATTTAAGATCACTTCAAAGGCAAGGAGGAGCTAAGCTACTTCGTCACTTTTCACTGAAGACTTTAGTCGTTTTGGTTCTGTTTACTTGTTTAAAACATAAACTTGAAGTGTTTGAAAACTTTCAAAGTGTTTCAAAATGGAAGTAGAAAATCAACTCGGCAGACCATACAATCGCTACGTGTCTGATCGTTTGGTGCGCTGAGTTTAGAGTCAAGGTGTTTTTGGATCATCTCAGGATCATGAGATTTATAGCCCAGTACTCCTCCTTACACTCCACTACAATGGTGTATCGCGCGAGAATAAACTGAACCAGCTACTAGATATGGTTCGATCTATGATGAGTCAAGACAAATTTCCAAAGTCCTTTTGGGATTATGCTCTTAGACAAATACTGCACGCTTTCTCAATTTGGTTCCAACTATAGAAGGTTGAAAAGCACCATACGAAGTATGGCATTGGGCAACACCTTAAGCTGTTCTTACTGAAATTCTGGGGTTGTGAAGCACTTGTTAAGGGAGATACTCTTACAAGCCTGAAAGTAAGAACTCAGGTATATTAAGGTGTATCTTCTATAGGATACCAGGAAAACTAATGGGTTTATTCTTTCTACTACCCGAAGCCCTGTGAACAAAGTCCTAGTTGCTCGGTATGCTGAGTTTCCTAGAGAGAATAGTACTTATATATCTAGAAAGCAAGTGGGAGTTAGAGGATCTTGTGAAATTTATCCAGAAGAAGATACGCATCTTCTATAGACACTAGCTTAAATTCATGAAAGAGGGATGATCTAGAAATTGATGACTCAAGTGTATCTATTCCCATTTGTAGGTCACAAAGGTCACGCCTCGTCCCAACAGATCGTATGTGTTTATTCATCGATGCTGAAGGGAACATGAGTTAGGGGATCTCGGTGAACGCTAACTATAAGCTGCATTGTTAGACCTGAGTCTGATTAATGCTTAATGCGATGAATATGAAATGCAATCCGATGAAAGACAACGAAGTTTGGATCTTGGTTGGAACTTCAATCACTAATGGCTATACTTTTGGAGCAAGTGGCTCTTTTAAGAAAAGACCGCGTGGATGGAGTTGTAACACCTATAAAGCTCGTCTTTGTGGCGAAGGGTTTTATACTCTAACCCTAGGGATTGATTATGAGGAATCCTTCTCACCTTGTTGCAGACATAGAGCTATTAGGCATCTTATAGCCATAGCTGCGTACTATGACTATGATGATTTGGCAATCATGGAGGTCTAAAACTGCCTCTCCTCATGGAATATCTCAATGAATGAGGTATACATGGACGTCATACATTGAAGGTTTTGTCAATCCAATATCCAAACGAGTATTTGCAAGTTGAAACGTTCCATTATGGGCTTAAGAAAGCATTCAAGGCAATGCGAATAAGCGTTTTGAGGATGTAATAAGAATTTGTTTTCAGTCAAAATGTGTTGAGCCATTGTATATCTAAAAGTAGTGGAGGGTATATGTCACTTTCCTAATCTTGTATGGCGACGGACATATTGATCTATGGGATAGTGAATTCCAATTGTTACAAGATGTTATATCCTACCTTGAGAAAGTGTTTTACATGAAAGATTTAGTAAAGATGGCATTTATTCTTGGCAAAGCAAGATCTTTTCGTGATAGTTCACCGTCGGTTTATTGGCTTATGTCAAAGTGTTCCCTATATTACGAGAAATCTTAAGAGCGTTTTCTCATGGAGAATTTCCCAAAGTGGTAAGTATCCATGCATGATAAGCTTAGATTGAGTAAAATCACAAGGATTGCCTTACACATGCTAGATGAAGCGCATGCAAAGTGTTCCCATATGCCTCTGTTGTGGGTTCTATTTTTTTGCTTATGAGCATGTTTACTCGCCCTGTGTTGCGTTCCGCTCAGAACTAAAAAGTGATTCCAACATAATACAGGTGATCTTCACCTGGACTAACTGTTTAAGAACATTACTGAAGTATCTCAGGATTACTAAGGACATGTTTTAGTTACGGAGGTGATTTAAATTGAGAGCTCAGGGTCTACACTGATGCTGGATATCTGACGGATGCTGATGACCTCAAGTCTCAGACTGGATATGTGTTCGTTTTGAATGGAGGTATTGTTGATTAGAAGAGTGCCAAGCAAAGCATTTTCGCTACTTCATCTGCAGAAGCTGAGTATATTGCTGCCTTTGATGCTTCTAAGGAAGCCGTATGGGTTAGGAAATTTATTTCTGGGCTCGGTGTTGTTCCCATAATTGAAAAACCCATAAGTATGTATTGTGATAATACTGGAGCAATTACCATAGCTAACGAATTTGGAATCACTAAAGGTGCTAGACATTTCCGTGCCAAAGTTCACTACATTCGTGAAGTAATTGAATTTGGTGACATAAAGTTAGAAAAGGTTCACACAGATGACAACTTAGCTGATCCGTTTACAAAAGCGTCGGATTTTCCAAAGCATTCAGAACATACTAGGAATATTGGAATGCTTCCAGCTAGTAGTCTCATGTAAATCTGTGTTTATTAGTTATTTGGATAATTGGGATTGTAAGACAATTTTATTTTCTGATGAATAAAGATACGAGGTATTTGTTATCATTCATATAACAATTGTTTGTCCTATATTTGCATATTTAATCCTTGAATGATTTATCATTCTAAATAAGTCCATTGTCGGTTAACAATATGGGAGTATTGTTACATAAGGCAAATGTGAGTGTTGGTTATATTCTTTGAATATATGGAAGGTTCCCACCAAACTCATATGTTACTCACAAGGGATGCGTATTGGACACCCCAACCTTCGAATGTTTACTTTATGGATCCGTTGTCATAAGTAAAATTTGAAAATGGTTAGTTAAGTCATCCTTAGACTTGAGAATACAAACAAGTTCTGGTATGTGTGGATATCACTTTTTAATTCTATG
Source organism: Tanacetum coccineum (assembly GCA_026074375.1). Lineage (NCBI taxonomy): Eukaryota > Viridiplantae > Streptophyta > Magnoliopsida > Asterales > Asteraceae > Tanacetum > Tanacetum coccineum. The sequence continues at coordinate 14,919 of BQNB010066590.1, forward strand.
TCAAACGCTGTCCTGAAAATGGTAGTTATAAAGACTATTATTGGAAGTGATGTGAAGCAGCATTCACAACACTTGTATTCAACAAAGAATTTGTTCCTCCACTTGATATGTGCAGAATAATACCTTGGCGCCTCTCCAGAATTAATCAGATAATTGTTTGGCCGAACCCAAAGGGTAATGCAAGATGATTCTTGATTACATTTGGTATATCTGAATTAAATTCTATAACGAGAATCTAAATGGTTAAACTATATGGAATGAGTTAGGATCCATATCCATGGTTTAACGGTATTTGAACAAAGGGATGATTATAGCAAGAGATAAAATAACCATGCTACTGAGAATGTTTATGAAACTTGATCTCAGACACTTCTAGTTTTAAAAACGAATGTGAGTGTTGCTAGACGTTTCCGTCGTTAGTGTTTAGGTTGTCTGCTACTCCAACTCTTAAGTGGGAGCTGTTGGATTATGTGAGTTGGACTAGCTCAAACACGACTAGAAGTGTGTAAGCCTATTGGGGGCACACACGTTAAACATTTAGAGTACGTATAAACTTCACGTTGCATTTCTAAAGTAAACCGTTTGAAAAGAAAAAAAACAACTAGACAAGAATCCTTGGGTTGTCTTAATGATGTAGCCGGCCAAGGGAGGGTTCTAGAAGGATTCATGAGAGTGTCCAGGTTTGTTTTTTTGTGGATAAGAAAGAAAGCAAGAGTTGTGATAAGTATAGGTTTGTGATTTCCTAATCTTATCACAATTAGGGTTATGATGGTATAAATATACCCTCACCCCTTGTGACACAGATGAAAAAAAATCATAACACACCTCCCCTAAATAAGTTACCGGTCTTCCTTTTTCCTTCCACAGCCGATTGAAATCAAAACCCTAATTAGTTTTGATTTTCGGTTCTTATACTCTTGTTGTTTTGATTTTCGGTAAACACACAAGAGTGTTTTTCGATTGTGATTTGATCTCATGTTCATACAGTAGCTTGGTCACTCAGGTTTACTTGGTCTCAATTGTTGATAGAGGATAGAAACGATCTAGGGTTTGTCATTGGTGATTTTCGGTTCTGTTTGACCCAATTCGGTTGAACCGAATTCTGTGAAACCCTAAACCCTAATTGCTGAATTTCGGTACAGCCCTCATTTCGGTCCTTGTTACAAGAGTGGTTTTTGGGACTTTATTCAGGGGTGTTTGGTTTACAATTGTTGTTTGGGATACACGTGAAGTAGGACTAGCATCCGGGCGTATTTGTTGACGTGTTTGTGTAAGTTCTCGTAGAGGTGACAATTTAGTCACTAGTTTCTAGATCTCGGTTTCATTTTACTTGCAGTTGACTACAAAGGTTAGTATTCTATTTATCCTTTATATTCCTTATTGTGTTTTATGTATGTTAATTGTTTATGTTAAACTAGATCTATCCGCTGCGTACTCGTAAGAGTTAATGGTTAACTTGATTGTTAAATTCCAACACTTGTTAAGTAATTTGAAATATAAATACTTTCCGCACGACCGCACTGGTCTTTAGTTGAGGTGAAACACATTAGACCGGGTGTAGGAAGTAGGAACGTTTGGTGATGGTGGTGTGTGGTCGGGTGTCTCATTAACTTCAATTTTTCTCACAAAACCAACCACTAAATCCGTTTAGTAATTAACACAAAACCGATCATATAAAATATTCCACTTAAAAACATATGAACTTCACAAAATACTAAAAAAAAGAATTTCGTCTAATCGTCAAACTCACTAAACCATCACAAATCCAACTCGCCACGAGTGGTAGCGATAGCGTAGTAACTGCAGACCATGCGTGATCACGCTTGTTCCGATAGTAGTGTTTGTTACACACGATCTTAAAAGTTATCCATCTTTTTACAAACATGTTAAATTACAAAAGTTTAAACTATAAATAAAATATCACATTTATAATACACCAACCAAAGATGAGTAGTACAATTCACCATCACTCGCTCTTTCCTTACCACTCTTCCCTATAAATAAACTCCACCAGTCCCCTACACCCTTTCTAATTTCACTCAATCACTTGTCTCACAACCCTTATTCCATCAGCCGTAAAATCGCCCACACTTTCAGTAAACAAAATCTGTCAGAAAATATTATACTAACGGATTTTCACTTTCCATTTTTACCCTCCTCACCCTTCCGTGTTCCCAAAACAGTACCTCAAACCAAAAATGAATCCAGGGTAATGATTTTACATGATCAATGTCGCAATGGTTCCACGCTTACGTTGCCTGATCTTTGCTTTTTGGCAGCGGTTCGTTGGGGGAAAAAATATTTACCCCGGACCAGTGTGCCGAGGATAAATACGTTTTTGTTGCGATTATTCGCAGTTTCCGGTAATTTCTTTTTCATTTTCATTTCACTAAATGATCCTTATTAATATGAACTTTAGGTGTATTGCGGCTGATTACTTTGCAAAAAGTTAATATGTTGTGGTTTTAGGCTATGGGCTAACTCTTTACTAAAAATGGTATTAGTACTTGAATGGGCAATTACAATCTTATCGTTGTCGACTTTACCTAATACTTTGGTTATGGGTATACCTTTGTTGATTGCTATGTATGGTGAATATTCGGGTTCATTGATGGTGCAAGTGGTTGTGTTACAGTGTATTATTTGGTACACTTTGTTGTTATTTTTGTTCGAGTATCGTGGCGCCAAAATGTTGATTATGGAACAGTTTCCTGAGACTGCTGGCTCGATTGTCTCGTTTAAGGTTGAGAGTGATGTTGTGTCGCTTGATGGCCATGATTTTTTGGAAACTGATGCTGAGATTGGTAATGATGGCAAGTTACATGTGACTGTTAGGAAGTCGAATGCTTCCAGGAGGTCTTTAGGACTTGGTACTCCGCGCCCGTCTAATTTAACAGGCGCGGAGATTTATAGTTTGAGCTCGTCGAGGAACCAAACTCCTCGAGGGTCTAATTTTAATCATGGGGATTTTTATTCCATGATGGGGTTTCCGGGTGGAAGGTTATCGAATTTTGGACCAGCGGATAATACGTACTCGGTTCAGTCGTCGCGGGGGCCAACCCCAAGACCTTCGAATTTTGAAGAGAGTACGGCTCCAGGTCCTCTTAATATGAACTCGCCGCGGTTTGGGTTTTACCCGGCAGGTCAAACCCAACCCGCTCCCGCCAGTTATCCTGCGCCCAACCCGGACATTTCTTCAACAAAAAGTACTAAAAGTCAACAAACCCAACAACCTCAACCTCAGTCACAACAAAATGGTTTGCAAAGTAAAAATAGCCATGATGCTAAGGAGCTTCATATGTTTGTTTGGAGTTCAAGTGCCTCACCTGTTTCGGAAGGTGGTGGGCTCCACGTGTTTGGCGGAAATGAGTTCGGGGCGACCACCACAGAGTCTGGTCGACCCGAACAACAAGGTGCCAAAGAAATTAGGATGATGGTAGATAACCATCAAAATGGCGAAACCAAAGGTAAAAAAATATATATAGATCTCACATTTTAGATTATTTGTATTATCCGTGACAACAATAAAATGAATTATTTTCTGTTATAATAACATCTTTTTTGTCTTTAAGATGCTAGAGAAGAATTCACATTTGGTGGCGATGTCGAGGAGGAGGGACAAATTGGTTTAAACAAAATGGGGTCGAGCTCAACATCGGAGCTTCACCCGAAAGGCGTCTCGGCCGAAGACGGTGTGACCGGGAAACAAATGCCACCAGCTAGCGTTATGACCCGATTGATACTAATAATGGTTTGGAGAAAACTTATCAGGAACCCAAACACATATTCGAGCCTCATTGGTTTAATTTGGTCACTCGTGTCTTTCAGGTAATCCATGTATCCCACATGTCAGTCAAAATTATATTTCATTATTTATTATTGATGATGTATGTTTAGTGTAACCTATTATTTAATGCTTTTTGTATTTTTAGAACAAGAACAGGATAAGATTTCCAAGGAAATAAAATAATTTGTTTTTGTTTATTATTACAGGTGGCATTATGCAATGCCAATAATTCTTAGTAAATCGATCTCAATATTGTCGGATGCTGGTCTTGGGATGGCTATGTTCAGCTTGGGTAAGTTATGTTATACTGTTATCTAATGTGTAACAGTATAAGAGCATTCACAATGCATCAAGTCTACATTTAATGTCTTAAATGCATAACTATTAAATGACATTAGACTTTGAAGAATGACTTGAGGTTTTTCAAGTTATTGATAAAAAGCTTTTCAAAAAGCTTATACTATAATGCTAAAAACCTTCATAAATAGCTTTTTTGAATAGTAAAAAGCTTTCTACAACTTTACCCATTATAGATGCTCTAAGTAAAGTTCATATTTGTTCCGTTAAATATGTACAGTAGTAATTATTTGGATTAAAGGCCCGTGAGAATAGAAAATGTTACACTAAATATGTAAGCATACAGTCTTCTAGTATCATTGAGATAACAATTTTGCGACTTTGAACAAATCATGTGAACTATCTATGGTATTTACTCTGTTGTATATCTAGTCCAATATATACATATATGCTCTTGGCTTATTGGCTTATGTACGATGAAGGTCTGTTTATGGCACTTCAACCCAAAATAATTGCATGTGGGAATTCAGTAGCATCATTTGCAATGCGCAGGTAGGTTCTCTTACGGACAGCTGTAATGGCAGCTGCTCTATAGCAGTTGGGTCTGCGTGGCACCCTCCTTTCACGTGTGCTATGTCAGGTTTAATGTAACAATTTTTGTCACCAACCTTTTACCTACATTTCATTATCTTGAGTTGTGGAGTATTATTTAATTTTGGGAAGTTACTAACTTTCACCTTATATTCTGTTATTAATATGTATCATGACATAATCTTCCTATTTTATTATAAAAGGTTGCTTACCATTATTTTATTAACTTTGTATAGTATGTGAGTTTCTAGTAACGTTTTTTTATTTGATTGACAGGCTGCACTGCCTCAAGGGATTGTGCCTTTTGTTTTTGCAAAGGAATACAATGTTCATCCGGCGATTCTTAGCACTGGGTAAGTGTAGTACTACTATTTATTGCTAAAACCAAGTAATTTCGCATTGTTATTTGTTACCTGATTGTGTCCGTTTGAAGTTCATAGTTTCCGTATCAATCACATCCCTAATAATTTGATATGTGTGGTTTGAGTAATTAAGTTGATTACACTTTTTAGCGTAAGAGGATATTATTGACATATATAAAGACGATGTTTACCTCTTGTCAAAAACACGTTGTAGGTGTTGTTTGTTATGAAAAAATGATTAGGGGGGGGCTAGCACTTTTCTTATTGATAACAAATGCGGGTTTGTATCTATCTATACGTGCTATCTGTAACCATGGAACCGGACGAATTTTCTGATTACAACACTCGCTACATGGTTATGTATTAACATTTTCGGTATCAAAACTGTGAATTTCAGGGTTATTTTCGGGATGTTGATTGCGTTGCCAATAACTCTCGTCTACTACATCATTCTCGGGTTGTAAATCAAGAAAGGGAAATTTAATGAAGAGTCCAAGACAATTGGAATATGGAATTTTTGACTTATGGTTTAAAGGCCTCAATTTCCCTTGATGTAAGGATCATGCTTCCTTCATCTCCCAATGTTTGTATCTTTTAATATGTAGATTTTCAAGAATTGAGGAAAGCAAGGATGGAGATAGCTTAAAAGATGGGGGAGACAAACAGGAGGAAAACAAGAAAAAAAAATGAGTATTTTATTTTGCTCCGAACATTTTAGCGATATATTAGTAAAAAGTTTAGGATTTATGGCAAGGGAGGATGTTTTTTTTTAATCGATTTCGGTTTCATGGTTTTGTTGGGTTAGTGTTGCTTGTTTGCGGTATGTGCATCTCTATTGGTGTAATTATTTAAGGGTTTTAATTAAATATGATGTAAAGATTTCATGGCTTATTGACTATCTAATTGTCCAGTAGTGTGAATATAACCAATGGATTCTCATTTGTAAGTACGCTAAGAAGACAAAAATTACTTTAAGATTAAAGCAAACAAACACATATGCTTTTTTGACAATGTAGTTGAATGATCTAAAGTTCTAAACCGTATGAAACTCGTGTCAAAAGGGTTGGCGTATATCCTTTAGTTTCCTAAGAATATTGCTGTGTTGTAACAAGTACTAATCAGTAAATTTAATTGATTCCTTACATCTAGTTAACGTTAAGCTTTAATATTTTGTGAGGTTGATTTAAAAGGACAATATGTTTACTTTTCTATCATTAATAAAAAAGGACTTTTTGAAAGCAAGGGTGTAAGTATGAGCAACAGGGGATTCTTTGTAGTGGTGGGATTCAAACATTTGGTCCCTTCTTTATGTGAAAAAAAGGTAGCATTCCACTATCTCAACCTCAAGTGAATTATTATAACTTCTATGAAAGGTATCTTTGCATATTACTAGCAAGATTAAAAGCCAAATATCAACCAAAAGTAGTTTTAAGGAATGGGGTAGGGAAATTCATGTGTTATACTCATCCACATCATTCAGCACAGTATCTTTATGGACGATCACACTTTTAGTTCATCAAAGCTAATATGATACTTGGATTAAAATACAAAATGTCCTAAGGCAAATTTACGCACGAACATAGCTGGTTTCCCTTTTGTAACTAAGTGACATTATGATTGTTAGTACAAAAAATGTTATGGGTTAAAAGGATGGATCTAAATGGTTATTGGGCTGGGCCGATGGATGTGATCTTGTACTAAATCAAGTGATGATGATGATTTCCTGCACAAATAAAGACAACACGTTAGGTCTTTCGTGGATGGAACCCCACGATCTAGTACTCCGACCGAGGCGTGATGAGAGTAAGTATCATGTTTTGTCGAGAATTGAGATATGTCAGAGTATTTGTGTGTGTAGAATTGTTGGTCAGAGAAAATCTTACCTTTTGATGTGACATATGTCCTTTTTTATAGGTGAGTGAAAGACTAGGTTTTTCTAGTATTTCGACTATGACCTGTTAGTGGGCCGAAGTGGGCCCCCTGTCTGGCAAGAGTCCGCAGTAATCGTGTTCGTGCGGATGTGAGTTCCCTTCCGCGGATATTTCTTGGTCCGCGTATGTGGGCCGAAGTGGGCCCCCTGTCTGGCAAGGGTCCGCAGTAATCGTGTTCGTGCGGATGTGAGTTCCCTTCCGCGGATATTTCTTGGTCCGCGGAAGGTTTGTCACGTCCGGGCTTACTCTTCCGGGCCGTTGCCAGAATAAGATGGGCTTTTAATCTTGAACCATCCTTTTTAGGTTGCTTTTTAGTTGGATCTTGAGCCTATTAAGTTATTATGGTTCTGGCCCAGAGGCCTGGATAAACACCTATTATAGTCATCAATGATATGTAGTCATTTTCTGGACAAACTTATAATCGCTTAGGATAGGTAGATTGGATCGGTTTCTCACAATCCAATATGCGTTTCTTATATAGTCGGTTTACATTAATATTTTGTCTCACTTTCTGTATATACTCTGATCATGATCTTTAACATCTGGACGAGTGGACGTAGAAGATACAATAATTGGACAATAAACATTTTTTGATAGTATATATGTGTTAATAGTTACTAGTGTTAATATTGATCTAAATATAGTATATAAAAATGTGTTAATAGTAAACTAGCAGGGTACCCGCGCATTGCGGCGGCGGATACCCCGTGATTAAAGTTTAGGCGTCATCAAAATAAAAAATGATATACTTATTAACCGGGGAATAATAAAAAGAGGATCTTAGTCCAACCCGGTTCACCCGTTTATACCGGTTCCACTCGGTTATCTCCGTTTAGTTTTCGGACGGCTTTTATTTGCTAGCCGAATCGGTGGTGACTCCAGTTTCCGGTTAAGGCTGTTTATCGGGTCCGGTTTTTAAAACCATATGTACCATCACTTGTTTAGCATATAAATTCTACTTTGTATATCTATGTTTTGTGTGTTTTATTAAAATTGTAACAATATGATAGTTACTTATATTTTTTATTTTTGAGTATTTTGAATATAACATTAATTAAGATGTTTAATACTTTAATTAATGTATACTTATAAGACATGCTTTATAAAATGTATTAATTAAAATTAAGTTTATGAGTGTATTAAATATTCAGAGGGAGGTTATATTGAAAACCATTATTTTCTTGGATACTCGGGGGACACATCTCAGCCATCCATTTAAAAACAATCAAGAGGTGAGATTAAATACACTCTTATTAATTAAAAAAAATTCATAAAAAAAGCAGAGGGGCATTTCAGTCATTTTACCTCACACCTACCATTCCTTAATCATCACATCCCGTCCTATTCTCAAATCTACTTTTTTTCTCTCTCCAAAACACACACTAAAAACACACACAACACATACTCTTTGCACCGATAAAAACACACACTAAAACACAGACATCATCAATAATCATTTACAAATAGAGATCGAATATTGGAGAGAATAAGATGTCGATGATGTTGTTGAAGAACAAATCTTAACGACCTAAGCTATATAGATGAAGTCCCGAGTAAATAAAGTAACTGTACAAGCTAAACATCAATAATTCAAGTGTAAAACACTTTATTTGCATATTTTAATGTTATTTATGCATAAATGATGAAGCCTACTGTTTATATTGTTTGTGATAAACATATTGTGATTTTTGTTCATGTTATTGTGTTTATACAGTTTATAAATACGAAGATAATTTGATGTTACTTTTTGATATTTAGTGGAAGTGTTATAGTGATAAGTAAGCTTTAGATCGAGTATGTTGATGTTTATGAAGAAAATATGTTGATGATGACGTTGTTAGTGAAGAAATTCGATTTGATAAGTTGCTGAAAAAATATTGCAAAAAATCTCTATTTACTATATCATTTATGTTAATATGTTATTGTTCAAATCGTTTGTGAAGATTTTGTTGATATTATTGTTTGAAAAGTTAGCTGTGTGTATAATATCATATATGATAATCTGCTTGAAAGTTAACTTCTTTATAATTATAATATATCATATATGATTATGTGTTTGAAAATTGAATCAAATCTTCTTATTTGTGTAGAGAAGACTTGCTGTTTCAAGGCATCTTAAACATCACAAGCATCCAAAGGCCCAAGAAGCTCAATGAAGAAGCTCGTGAATTTTCATTTCACGTTCAAAATGTATTCTCCGTTTTTTTTCTTGTAATCTCCGTATGGAGTTTTGACGTCTACGGACGATTTTGTAAACCATTGGAAACTGGTACAATGTCTTGCTAAAATGGTTTAACTTTCTTGGTATTATGTCATGATGTTTTATGCTGAAATGAAAATGGCAAAACATTTGCGGATGTGACTTTCGATATTATGTCTATTTTGTTTAAGTTTTATTGCACACATTCATAATCACTTGTAAATAAAAGCATTAGAATAGAAAACATGTTATCATTTTTTAAACATCAAGTATGATGGTTTGATAAATTAGTGATGATCATGTTAAATCATATGTGACTTTTGAAAGAAATCACATATGATAGTTTGCTACTAACTTGTAAAATACAAATATCACATCTGATATATAATAGATTCACATTCATGTAAGATCCAAATCAACCATAATCAAATAAAATAGAATTTCTAACACTTGTCCATATAATAATCAAACATTAAACATATTACTTTCAAATATCACATATGATAATTGTAATGAAAACAAAAATAATATAAAATCATATATGATATCCTAGCATATCACATGTGAAAAAAAGAAACAATTTGATGGATTTATCATTGAATCAACAAACTCTTCTTATTTTTGAAACAAGCATTCTTCTTCTTGAACCAAGTATTCTTCGTCTTGAACTAAATCTTCTTTTTCTTAAATAAATTCTTCTTAAATCACAACTTCTTGTTGAACCATGACTTGTTCTTGATCTTCCACTACTATACAAAAGGCTATAAACACCCCCCCCCAAAAAAAAAGATCGGTTATGTAAAACCCTATCTCTATGACAAAAAACTAGTGGGAAGGGAATGAATGGAAATAGGTTTTCTTAAAAAAATAAGTTTCCATAATAGAAATTGTATAGAAATTTGTTTTTTGTGGTGCAAACCACTCTTTTTACACAATAAAAGACACTAGTGTGTATGTAACAACATGTCTCTATGTGTTTATGTTATAGACATCTTTTTTTATAAAACAACTGGTTTTTTACACAATCAAAGACACTGGTGTGTAGGTAACAACATGTCTCTATGTGTTTATGTTATAGACATCTTTTTTTATAAAACAACTGGTTTTTTACACAATCAAAGACACTGGTGTGTAGGTAACAACATGTCTCTATTTGTTTATGTTACATACACCATTTTTTTACAATAAATTTTCAATAAATTTCAAATTGCATTGTTATTCGTTGTTATACATGTACTTTGAGGGTGTTTTGTGATTATTTAGGTTATCCATTAAATGGAGCTAAAATGGTGACTTTGTGAACGAATGGTGAAAAAAACACGGAATGTAACAAGAAATGAAGTAAAATAATAAAGAGTGAAAGATTTAGACGGGTCTCAATGATTTGGCCATAACTTCTTCGTTCGAGCTCCGTTTTAGGTGATTCAAAAAGCCACGGAAAGAGAGAAAGAAGAGCTTTACTTTTAAATAATAATATGCTCAAAAATATGAAGTCAACTCGTGATTTAATATGTTGGAACATCCATTTCGTGGTTGGGCTTAGCTAAAAGAAATTATGGGAATCTAGTTGGTTTTGGGCTGTGACCCACGAAAGTAAGGAAAGGAAAATCAAGTTGGGCTTTTGTGGGCTGTTGACGTGAAGTAGAAACAAAGGGGTAAATCCCTTTGCTATATTTACATTCGCTGGACACAATTGGGACAATTCATTCTAGGTTGGGAAGGTCAGACGCCACACCTTTAATAATAATTCGTCCCATATGGTAGAGGAGCCAATGAGCAGATCAAGAAGAAAAATAAGACGTGCTAAATCCATAGACACCATGACAACAAACTCTTCCATCATCTCCATCACCATATGCGGCTAAAAATCTTGTAATCTCTCCCGATAAAAGATATTTAGTTTGATCGTGTTTATGGATTTTACTTTATTTGTCAAACATTAATTCATATGATTTTAATGCATATCTTTGGTTTGATTTGAATGTTTTAATATAATTACTTGATTGGATTATTGAAAGACACGTTATTGCGAGTCAACGATTCATGCCGAACCCAATTAGTATAAGGGTTAAGACGATTCGTGTGATAAACATAACTTGTACCTAAAATTGTTCACTTGAGTAATTATAAAATTATTTGATGGGATTATTGTAAGACACGTTATTGCTTGTCAACGATTCGTGCACGTATATAATTATAAGACACATTTGATGGGATTATTGTAAGACACGTTATTGCTTGTCAACGATTCGTGTGGTAGACATAACGGTGAGTTAGTAATTACATGTTTTAATAAAGCCTTCTCACTTGTTCCCCAAATTAGGAGAATAAGGCCACTAAGTACATTTACTTTCTGCATTCTTTTGCCAACCGTATATATATTTGATGATTCTATAAAATTGACTCATTTGGTGTGTACTTGGAATTTAGGACCCTCCTGAACCAAGAACAAAAAGAGGAATCAATAGAATCTAAGATCTTTCGGTAGGCGAATCTGTTGAATTCAATCAATTTGGACAAGCTGTAGGCAAGTGGCAATATCTGTATGGAAAATATATAGGAACTCGTACCAGGAGGTTAATTTATATTCTGAAAAAGGATTGGAAGCAAGTAACAAATGAAGAAAAAAACTTTTTGGGGTCCGATATCAAGGTATGCTATCCGCTATCACTATCTGTATTTTATTCTAACTTAATTAATGTATTAACATATGTTTTTATTTCATTAAATTACTTGTAGGTACCGTGGAGTAATGAGCGTCCGTTGGAGAACAAAGAGTTGAACGCGATCATTGGCGCATGGTTTACATTGTGGCGAGATTAGACCTAGATAATTAAATTGAATTCTAGTGTTTTTCTTTATGGTTACTTGTTGAATTCTAGTGATTTAATTCGATTTGAATTTTGTATTTGCTTTATGTTAAGTTGAATTGGAGTTGTCTTTATTTACTTTAATTTGTTGATTTTGACATTTTTTGTCCATCTAAATCAGTTTATATATATTTGCTGTATTTTGGTGGGTCAAATTTGCAAATTTTAGAATTTACTAAAGAATTCAAAAAAAAATATATTAAAAAAGACAGGTTTTGAGATAAAAACATATCTTTTTAATCTATATAAAGACAGGTTGGATGTTTTTATAAAGACATGTTACGGAAGAACCAGTGTTCATTTCCAATAAAACATGTGTATTTATTTTAATATAGAGACCAATTCTTAAGGAGAGAACCGGTGTCGATTCTTCTAATAGAGACTGGTTGCATAACCGGTTTTCATATGTTTCGATCATGGAGATACCCCCCCCCTCGGAGAGTGGTTTCAAAACCACTTTTTATAGGCTATTTTGACCAGTTTCTATGGCTTTTTTTGTAGTAGCGACACTAGCTTATGTAAGATTAAGGTATAAGCCTTCATAAGTTCAAGCTCATTTAAACGGGTTTATTAGGGTTTAAAATCAGTCAAATTACTTAATGTTCTTCAAAATATAATGTGTTATACTGCAAAACCTTTGAAAATATATTTGTAATTAATTTGATGTATTTTTGTGTAATTTTACATTAATAAGTTTCGCCTCTAACATTCTATGATAACTTATTGTTTTGGTAAATTTGTTAAAACTACTTGCCAACTTTCATTAAGGGTGCGTTTGGTTTGCTCGCGGGTTTAGATTATGATTTGGATTTGATTTTGGATTTGAATTTTGTTTAGGTTTTTATTTGATACAAAAGAGAGAAATTAATATATTTAATAAATAAACATTTTATAAACAAATATAAAATTATTAAATATTAAATTTTACCAACTTACAAAGATTGTGTGAAGCCATGTTTAATGGACTCACAAAATTTTCCTAAACCCATCCTTTTTGTTGGGCTCGTGTCAATGGTTGTGATGCCTTACTATTTTCTTTAGTAAATCAATTAAACAATTTAAATTAATCCTAAAGTTATCCCTAGCTCTCAAAGTCATAAACCAAACACGCCTTTAATATTAGGGAAAATCACAAAAATACCCAATTTTACAACTTCAATTCACAAAATACCCAACTTTATAGCCAAAATGCCAAAATACCCATAAAAATCGCAAATTTTGACACTTTTGCGAAATTGAGAAAAAAATCGAAAAATTTCGATATTATTTAAAAATATCGCAAATATTTCTCCAAAAAATCGAACATTTGCGATTTTTTTAAGAAATATCGCAAATTTGCGATTTTTAAAAAAAATCTCAAATTTGCGATAGATATTTCTTAAAAAAATCGCAAACCCACCCACACTTATATTCACTTCGCAAAAAAAAAACCCTCTCTTCTCCACCTGCGATTTTTTCTTCGCAAAAAAACAACCCATCATTTTTGCGATCTTGTTTTCGCAAAAACCCCACCACACCCCGCAACAAAATTGCGATTATAGAAGAATTCTTGCGATTATAGAAGAAACCCGCAAAGTGTTGTAAAAGGGTTTTGCGATTTTCGAACAAATGATGGATAAAGATGCCGCGGTACGTTTAATACATACAAATTCATGTTAATTAGCTTTATTTTTATTTTCGAATTATTGTTTTTTCGAATTAGGTTTATTTTTAATTTGGTTTTTTCGAATTGGGGGTTTTGAAATTGGTCGATGTTAGTAAGCCCCTCTGTCCATTTTTATAGTTTGATAGATGTGGTTTTTTCGAATTGGGGGTTTTGAAAAAGTTTCGGCAAAAATTCTGCATTCACTGTTTTGACTCCGAATTTTAGGCCAACTTTAGGAGGTGATAACTTGGTCATGCCGATAGCAATGATAGGTTTACAGGACATTATAGATAACTACGTCGAATGTACTTTCCAACGAACTAGGCCTCATCGAATTTCATGGTTTTAAAGTGGGTCAAAAGGCAATTGCAAACCTGGGTGCCAAAACTGGGTTTGCTGTCCTGAAATTCAATTGTAGTAATGGGCTGTGCAGGCGGGTCAAAACATTTTATTTTTCTATGAAATTTGAACTGGAACTTACCCATGATATGTGTGACCTCCTGGAATTTTTCCAGATTTTTGTGATGCTTTTAAATGGGCCATTTGCTGTCCTACATTTGCTAAGTTTCTGCAGAATCACATTTAGACATGGTACATTGCAACATGGTTTGTGAATAGTTAAGATGACCATAGAATTTATCGCCAACTATAGTGAGATGTCTATACACATGAGTACTTAGAAATAAGAGATGGACACTTGGTAAAGTTATTTAATGTTCCTTAAGCAATGATTAGTAACTAGGAAAAATTTGCAAATTTCCGATAATGCAAGAATTGAAGGTTTTTGTTCCTTAAGCAGATTTGAGGATTAGTTTGAAGTTAATTAATGGATGGTGGTCTGGTTTTTGAGCATTAAACATTACACAAATTGTCTATATTTATCGAATAATTCAAGGTTTGAGGATTAGTTTGAAGTTAGAAAAAGTTTCGGCAAAAATTCTGCATTCACTGTTTTGACTCCGAATTTTAGGCCAACTTTAGGAGGTGATAACTTGGTCATGCCGATAGCAATGATAGGTTTACAGGACATTATAGATAACTACGTCGAATGTACTTTCCAACGAACTAGGCCTCATCGAATTTCATGGTTTTAAAGTGGGTCAAAAGGCAATTGCAAACCTGGGTGCCAAAACTGGGTTTGCTGTCCTGAAATTCAATTGTAGTAATGGGCTGTGCAGGCGGGTCAAAACATTTTATTTTTCTATGAAATTTGAACTGGAACTTACCCATGATATGTGTGACCTCCTGGAATTTTTCCAGATTTTTGTGATGCTTTTAAATGGGCCATTTGCTGTCCTACATTTGCTAAGTTTCTGCAGAATCACATTTAGACATGGTACATTGCAACATGGTTTGTGAATAGTTAAGATGACCATAGAATTTATCGCCAACTATAGTGAGATGTCTATACACATGAGTACTTAGAAATAAGAGATGGACACTTGGTAAAGTTATTTAATGTTCCTTAAGCAATGATTAGTAACTAGGAAAAATTTGCAAATTTCCGATAATGCAAGAATTGAAGGTTTTTGTTCCTTAAGCAGATTTGGGGATTAGTTTGAAGTTAATTAGTGGATGGTGGTCTGGTTTTTAAGCATTAAACATTACACAAATTGTCTTTTGCATTTAGATTATGAACTATGATTGCTAACAATTTTTTTCTTTTGCAGCCGCCGACTGTAACGATTAAGGCAAAAATTGATGTTGTTAAGGAGATACGTGAAGCTCTCACTCCTACCCAAGTTAAAATATTCGAGGAAACATGTTTTGGACATTGGCTCGGCGTTGGCCTAAAAAAGAATAGCCAACTTTTGATTCATACCCTACTTACTTGTATGGTCGATGGCAAAGCAAACGAGCTCTCATTTCTCGTATTAGGTCAACGGATTCACTTTAGACGCCAAGA
>BQNB010066591.1:0-20412 GCA_026074375.1 Tanacetum coccineum
ATTTTGTAAGCTGATAAGCTTAGTAGAAGCTTATCAGCCTTCATAAGCCCATATAGCTTATTTCAAATAAGTTAGAGTAAGTTTTATATAAGTAGATTCTTAAAAAGTTAGGGTAATAAGCTGTTTAATATAAAAAAAAGGATGTTGAGTGTTAGAAGTTAGGGAGTTCAGGGGTCATTTCTGTCCTTCTTTTAAGTTTCTGTTAGTTAAAAATTTGCACAGTTAGTCCTTAGTTAATTACATAGTTAGTCCTTCGTTAGTTTAATTGTTAAGTCTAGTCAGTCCCAAGTCCAGGGACTATTTCTGTCAATAGATCAAACTTTGTGTTTTTCATAAAACTTTAATGTTTGGCCGCCTACCCTCAACTTTGTTTCGTGTCACTTTCAACCCATGTGTTTTTGCAGATTTCATTTAGCTTAATAAAAATAGTTTTTATAAATAATAAAATTAGTTTTTTTTTTTTTAATTACTTAAATTAGTTTATAATTACTCATTAAAAATTAGGGCTTTTAATAAAATTAATTTTCTGCATTATTTCTTTTTATAAAAAATATTTTTCTTTTTCCTAAAATTTTCTTTAGCATTAATTTAGGTTTAGGAATCTAGTTTACAACTTTAAGATTTAAATTGTTTTTGTTTTCTTAAATGTCGCATTTTATTTACTTTCGTAATTAGTTTAATTTGTTAATTAGTTGTTTAATTGTGCCTTTAATTTTAGTAGTATAAATAAATCAAAAATATCTCTTTTCTTATTCAAATCAATCATTCCGAACGAGATCGAGGTTTCCATTGCATGAGTCGTTGGGGAAAACGACCCGGGTGATCATACTTACCCGGTCAAACATACGTATTATATATTATATTATATATATTTTTGAGAGTGAATTTTATCAAGGTAACTTGGTAACTTTCTTAATTACTCTCGGGATTATATTTTTATGATATATTCTATAGTATAATAAACTGCAATCAGTTTTTGGCGCCGCTGCCGGGGACTTGTGTAAGCGATTCCTTCGTTTCGAGTTTGTGAATTTGGTTTGAAGATCCTTTCGTCCTCGAAAGTTAAATTTTTGTCATAAATCCAAAAATCCAAAAAAAATTAAAAAATATAAAAAGTAAAAAATATTTTCTTTTTCTTTTTAGTATAATTATCATATTAAAAAAAAAAAAAAAAAAAAAAAAAAAATTAGTGTAAAATTTTGCTTTTTAATTGTTAGTTTTTCTTTTTATGCGCACTCGTTCGCAATCTCGTAGACGTCGTCAACAACAAACTCTTTCGGAAAATCCAATTGTTGAACAAAACGTTGTTCCAATGGCCGACAATCGAACGATGGCTCAAATGTTACAAGCACCCATCGAAGGGTATGAAGATGCTATAGTTGTTCCACCAATCAATGCTAACAATTTCGAGCTTAAGCAACCGTTAATCAATCTTGTGCAAAACAATAAGTTTATGAGTAGACAAGATCCCCACAATCACCTTCAATTTTTTAACAAGGTCACTTCAACGTTTAGACATCCCGAAGTTCGTTGCAATCTCGTAGACGTCGTCAACAACAAACTCTTCCGGTTGAACCAATTGTTGAACAAAACGTTGTTCCAATGGCCGACAATCGAACGATGGCTCAAATGTTACAAGCACCCATCGAGGGTTATGAAGATGCTATAGTTGTTCCACCGATCAATGCCAACAATTTCGAGCTTAAGCAACCGTTAATCAATCTTGTGCAAAGCAACAAATTTACGGGTAGACAAGATCCCCACAATCATCTTCGATTTTTTAATAAGGTCACTTCAACGTTTAGACATCCAGAAGTTCCGAATACTTCGGTTAAGCTTTTGCTTTTCCCTTTTTCTCTAGACGGTGAAGCCCGAGATTGGTTAGACAAAGAACCACCAAGATCAATTCTCACATGGGACGACCTTGTTTCAAAATTCATAAACCAATACTTTCCACCTTCAAAAACCACTTACTATCGGAATGAGATCATTACTTTTTACCAGAAACCCAACGAAGCCTTTAATGAAGCATGGGAACGTTTTAAAGGACTCCTTCGTCAATGTCCTCACCATGGCTTTTCGGAACTCCACCAACTCGATACTTTTTACAACTCTTTGAATTCAAACGATCAAGATGCCTTAGATTCTGCAGCAGGTGGCAATTTCTTAGACAAGATGCCTCAAGAAGGTTTAGCAATTATTGAAAGCAAGTCAAAAGTTCGTTACTCAAGAAGTCGTGCTAATGATTCAAGAGTGAGTACGGATGCTCCTCTTTCTAATTCTTCATCTTCTAATAATTCTTTCGATATGCAACAAATAGCCGCTTCTCTCGAGGATAAGATGACTATCAAGATGAACAAAAGGACTGAGTAAATGAAAGCTTTAGTTAACTACTCCTGCACCCGTCAAAGCAGTTGAGGAAGTATGTGTCACTTGTGGATCGAATCACCATTTTAACCATTGTCCGTTAACTCGAGGTGGAAACGATTTTCCTGTTTTTCAAGACAATATCCAACAATTTCAACAAACCGCAGCCGTTGGTAATTTTCTCCAAAGAAACCAACCTTCCAATTTGGCAAGTCAAATGAGACCACCAGGTTTCAATCAACCGAATGTCCAAACCAATCAAAACCGATACCAAGGAAACAATTCTAATTTCAACCAAAACCGTGGAGGGAAATTAATCAAAACGTCAATACAACCCAAAATCAAGTTTTTTCAAGCTCCACCATATTCAAACACCAACCAATCAACCACCATTCAATAAGTTTTACCTTACCAACCTCAAACAAATAGTGTTGTTGAAAACTGATTCTCGAATATTACGTCAAGGCAAACGATGCGGTGTTGAAGAATGTTCAAAATCAAGGTCAAAATTTGCAGAATCAAATGGCTAATGTTACAAGTTTGTTGACAAGTCTTTGTGATAATTTCAAAAATTCAGCCTCTACTTCAAATTCAGGAACTCTTCCAAGTCAAACCGTAACTAACCCTCGTCAGCAAATTAATGCTATCACCATCAAGAGCTGGTAGGCTTTGGAAGACCTTCGATTCCTATTGTTCCATTCACCCGATGTTTCAAAAACCTCAAAAAAGACCGTGAACAAACCCGGAGACTGTCAACAGGATAAAAGTGCAAAATCCAAAATGGAAAAATACCGGCCCATGTCCCATCTTCGGGGAAGAGAGATTCATTTTCATTGATATCCCAAAACCAAAAGCAAAAGTAAACAGTTAGTCTTGATCTAATTCCTAATTCGTACCCATCTAAAACTTCATTCCTGAGAGAAGATAAGTGAGAGAACACGATAAACCAAGTGCTCAACATAGCCGGTTCTTGAAGATGTTCAACAACTTCGTTTTTTTTAGAGATTGGATTGAAAGATGCTCTTTGTCGAAATGCCAAAGTTTAACAAATGGTTAAGCTGTTGCTAAGAAACAAAGAGAAGTCTTGAGGAGATTCGCTATCACATCTGTGAATGCTGAATGTTCCGCTATCATCATGACAAAGTTCCCGAGAAGCTCGAAGATCCGGGAAAATTTCTTATCCCATGTGCTTTACAAGAACTCAAAGCACCTAGTGCTTTTAGTCCGATTCAGGAGTAGGCATTATTCTTTTACCTTACTTCTTATTACAAGGAAACTGAGCTTGAAGCTTTGGACTCCTACTCGAATGGACTCTAGAGCTCTGCCAATCGTTCCATTTCTCAACCCGATGGGGGGGGGGGGGGCATAGCGAGATGTTGTAGTTAGGAGTTGTTGGTTTCACTTTTTTCAGATTTGTGGTGGTTAATATTTGAACCCGGACCGTGAGGGGTGGGCCTATTATTTAGGAAGACCCCCCCTTCTTCGAACCTCAAAAGCTCTCATTGATTTGTACGAAGAAACATTTGACTTTAAGAGTAGGAAAGATGAACTTGGTTTACTATGACGATCTATTTGAAGAAAAACAAGGAAAAGAATTTTGTTCATGCCATTTCTGTTATCGATTTTTCAAAAGATGATCCGTTTAGTGGCAGTACCACTACTCATTCTGATGATCCTTCTCCTAGTTCTTCTCCGGTGAAGACTAGTGATAATTTTGTGAAGATCGCCGATGAACTTGCTCCTCTTAATTCGTTACCACCGGGTAATGATGATTCAACTCTTAAGAAGGACTTGCATGAAGAGAATTTTCAAGAAGATGTCGAGATTAAAAATTCCAACGTTTCCGATAAGCTAGTCTTTCTCAACACTCCTCTATCCGACAAGGATGAGTGTTTTGCTCCTGAAGACGATAATGATGAGATCGATGATTTTCTAGCTATAGAAGTATCTTCTAACTTAGAGGAAGGATATTTTGATTCAGAAGGAGACATAGCTTTTCTTGATAATCTACTTAGTGATGATGATTCCCATAATCTCGATTCCGAAGTAATTTCCGATCATGAGCCAGAACAGAATGAATCTTCAATTACTTTTTCTCCAAGGAGTGATCCTCTTCACCATGAGTTCGCCGGTGAACCTTTAACACTTCCTGCGAGGAATGATCGTGAATTTGAGGAATATCTTAGTCTTATGACAGTGCTTAATGAAATTTCAACTTCCCAGGGAAATTTTCATCAAAATTCAGTTATCGAGTCTCTTCCCATGTCTCCTATCCTCGTTGAAGATAGTGAGCCCACTCAAGAAGAGATTGATATTCTCCTTGTTCCAGATGATTTAATTCCGCCTGGTGTTGAAGATGCTGATTCCGAAGATGAAGTTAATGAGTCACCTAACCTTGATCACCAAGATGATCCGTCAATTCCTCGACCTCCACCAGAACCTCCGGATATTAAGAAATGTTTTGAACCCGAAGCGGGTATTTTGATAATCAAAGAGTTTAAGGGTGTTTCTAAATCTCATGATTTTATGACCGGTATTTTTCCCCCCCATGTTTTCAAGATTTAACCTTCATTTCTCAATTGTCCTCCTTCGAGAATGAGACACCATTTTTGACCCCTGGCATAGTCACACTCTAAGAGCCGGAGGCATTTTCTAACAGTTTCTTGTCTAAGTATAGCTCTCCCCAAGGAACAACTGAAAATTCAGTGGATCGAGTCGAGTCTTGCGACGCGGTAATCAAAAACAAAGCCGCTTCGTGGGAGTTCACCCATTCTTATCCGTTTCTTCTATTTTCTAACCTCTAATATGTTGTGGTATGTTAGGGGCCAGTCCTTCTTCGTTTTCTCGTTGTTTTGTTTGTCTGTTTGTTGATTTGGCAGGATTAATCCCAACCTTTCAAGAACCTCTCGTGTTTCGATGCCTAATTCCTGAGCACTTCTAGTTTTTTTCTCATCCTTTGTGAAAGATTAGTTTGGGGAGATTCATATCCTTTCTTCTTATCGATTAACGTTTATCTTTGTCTACTTAATAAACGGCTTAGATTTTCGTAGAGACCCGACTTTAAACATTGAGGACAATGTTTCGTTTTAGTTTGGGGAAGGGAATCTATCGATTTGATGTTGCTTGCTTATTGTTTTGTTCTCACGTACCCGTTTTCCCACAAAAATAGCAAAAATTTTAAATTTTTCAGTCTTGTTAATATATAAAAAAAAAAAAAAATATGTTAAGACAAAAATGTAGGTTTTCCGTTGGTAAGAATAAGAAGTAATTTTTGACCCGATTGAACGTGTTGAGTTCTAGCTTTTTCCCTTAACAATTAATGAAGATAGTTTATGCTAGTCTCATGACATGCTAGACTTGAATCATTAGTAAATGAAAGCTTGTGCTAATCTCAAGTAGATTTTAAATATGCCAAGTTGGATTTTATATAGGCTAAGCATTTGCAAAATTTCTTTTGTGAAGAACAAGAAATGATAGTGTTATTTATAAGTCATGATGCTAAACGTAGAATAGTTGGTTTTCTTTCAAGCTCATATGTATTAATTGTGGCTTTTTCTCCCATTAGCTTGTTTCACTTTTATATAAATGTTTAATAAATAGAGTTGTATGGTTTTTTGGTTAATAATTAGTTAATAGAAGTTTTCTTTAGTTCCTTTGTGATTAGGATGAGTACACATCAGGAATACTTAATTTGGCTTAAAAAAAATAAAAAAAATAATAATAAATAAGTATCTCTGCCAGATTACTTCATCGTGTCGGAGGCGTGGCCGATGTTGGAGTTTTCATATGAGGTGGGGTCCGGTGTCATAATAAGTAGAATAACCTCTTGTCGACTCGCTATCGATGTGGCTTCGAGATAAAAGGCACCGGTTTTACTTATATAATCCAAAGTCGAAATATGTTTGCTACATCTTGTCGGAGGCGTGGCCGATGTTGTAGCCTACTAAAGGACTGAGGTTTAATAATGTTGCTTAATTTTTGTCTTGTTTTGTGCCTTAAAGAGCCTAAGGGTATATGGTGCAAATGAGATTGGTCCATTCATGTCTTAAAGAGCCTTAGGGTATATGACATGAATGGTGCCTTGCTTAAGTAGCCTAATAAAAGCCAAATTTTGGTCGCCTCGTGCCGGCTCACAACCGATGTTACAGCCTTCTAAAAGGTCGAGGAATAATCCAAAGTCGAAATATGTTTGCTACATCTTGTCGGAGGCGTGGCCGATGTTGTAGCCTACTAAAGGACTGAGGTTTAATAAAGTTGCTTAATTTTTGTCTTATTTTGTGCCTTAAAGAGCCTAAGGGTATATGGTGCAAATGAGATTGGTCCATTCATGTCTTAAAGAGCCTTCGGGTATATGACATGAATGGTGCCTTGCTTAAGTAGCCTAATAAAAAGCCAAATTTTGGTCGCCTCGATGTGGACTTTATTCTTGATTGCATTTGATCTTTTGAGAAGGGCTAGGAGCTAATTATTGCGTTCTTAACCATTACACTTTATTTTCTGAATTAATAAGTATCGAAACAAAAGTCTTAAAGAGCCTTCGGGTATATGACTTAAGTAAAATCCTGAGATACAAAAGTAGGATTTGCGGGAGGAAAAGTAAGTACACAATTAGTATTTATGAGTAGTGTTAGTATCATGACTTGTAATTGACAATGATCTTGTTTTTAAGCTTAGCATGGGAAAAGTAAAAAAATCAGGAATAATGAAGTTATCTTTTAGACACTTAATTGTGCTTTTTGTTCTATGATCCTTAAAGTTACCAATGAGGTAATGAAAACAATACATTGTGTCAACACAAATAAGTTGTAGTTAGGTAGTTAATTATCAAGAAAAATCATAAAAAGAGAAAAATCTTTGAAAATGGGAAGTCGGGTGTTTTATAACTTGTGATCTCTTAGCTCTCTCAACAAAAATCTTTGCTACTTTTCAAAGGTTTAGTTTGGGGAAGTTTCGAGGTATTTGGTTATAAGGCATGTGATATTGCGTGAGGACACGCAATCGTTTAGTTTGGAGAATTTTGATAAGTGTAAAATACACATATCCGTTTGTACCTAAAATAACCCAATTAAACCCAAAACAGACCAAAAATGGCAAAAATATAATTTCCTCATAGATACAAAAGGGCGCGGGTCAAAGTCCGGGTCAAATAAACCCAGGACCCACCTTTCAGCCAATAAGATGCAAAGCCCCAACCCATTAAAACCTAAACCGACCCTAACCTAACACAAACCCGGATTATCTTATAACACATTACAGTACATCACTGACCATTTACCCCAATGAGATTTCAACTCACTCACACACACATGAACACACTCAAGAACAATGAACCCTAGTTTCTAAACCACTCACCCCCACCTAAATTAACCATAGGGTTAATGATCCCCCCTCACACCCCTTAACCCTACCATCACTATCAAACATAAACCCACCCCAATCCACCCTTGCAAAATAAAACGATCTCAATGGGTCAAGTTGCTGGGAGTGATGAATACCTCACATAACTAACACACATATGCCCACGTCAACGATCCGGGTTATGCAACTTTAATCCAACGGCTTGACGTTTTGAAGATCAACGGAAAAGAAAGATGAATGGTCCAAGATAAAGATGGTATAGAAGGATCTAGATGAATAGAGGAGCTCAAGACATCGGGTATAATACCCCTCAATCCAGCAGTAATATATAATAGTTTAGTTAATTTAGGGTTAATTTTTTTATGGTTCTTTAAATGTAATTTTAATTTCATGTTATGTAATTTATGATTTATCGATTGTAAGCTCTTTATTTCAGTATTAAATAAAAAGTTTTATTTTCAAATAATTTTGTTGTGTTCATTTTAATCTGTAAAAGAATTTGTGTTTGTGTTTGTTTATTTCTTTAATGATGAAGCCATGATACCTATTGGAATTGGATGGCCTGCTATGGTATCACGGGTTTTAGAGCTGTGGTCAGCATTAGGTTAGATTAGATTGATGTTGTTTTTTGACTTTGAGCTTTAGTGAATACGCCATAAGCTCTTAATAAGCAGTAAGCTTTCCCTGTTCATGCTGAAAGCAAGGTACACCTTATCTTTAAGCTTCCTAGTTTTCAATTAGTTTTAATAAATGTGCTTCAACTTATTATGTTTTTGAATCTGTTAAATGATAGTTGATAAGCAGTGGGATTTGTTGAAGTAGCATAAGCAGTTTTAATTAAGCTTTGAAAAAGTCGTCATATGGTTTGTGAGAAACTTGATTAATTTTAGCATTATGTAAAATTTTATAAGCAGAATAGCGTAGTAAGAAGCTATCAGCCTTCATAAGCCCATACAGCTTATTTTTAAATACGTAAAGTAAGTTTTATATAAATAGTTTTCTTTAAAAAAGTTTAGGATAAAAAGCTGATTTATATAAAAAAAGGATGTTGAGTGTTAGAAGTTAGGGGATTCAGGGTCCAATTCTGTCCTTTCCTTTATAGTTTCTGTAGATAAAAATTTGCATAGTTAGTCCTTGTTAATTACGCAGTTAGTCCTTAGTTAATTGCATAGTTAGTCCTTCGTTAGTTTAATTGTTAGTCTAGTTAGTCCCAAGTCCAGGGACTATTTCTGTCAATAGGTCAAACTTTGTGTTTTTTTTTATATAAACCTAAATTTTCCCCGCCTACCCTTATCTTTCTGTTTTGTCACTTTCGGCCCATGTGTTTTGGTTAAATTGGTTAGGTTAATAAAAAATAGTTTAATTAAATAATAAAATTAGGTTTTTTAGTTTAAGATTAGTTAAATTAGCTAATAATACTCATTAAAAAATTAGGGCTTTTAATAAAATTAATTTTCTGGCATATTTCTTTATTAAAAAACAAATTTTATATAATTATTAGTTTAAAGTTATATTTTTAAAAATTAATTTCGAATTAGTTTTTTTAATATTTCATTCAAAATCAAATAAAAAGAAAAAAATAAAATTATTAGTAATAAAAATCGTTTTTTTCATCTCATCTTTTTAAGTAATTTGGAAATAATTTGTTTAAAAAGTATTTTTCTTAGTTTTTTTATCAATTTAAATTTCTAATTTTTAAGAATATAATTTAGATTAAATAGAATTTAATTCATAAAAAAAATCCGAAAAGCCCTTAAAAAATATTTTTCTTTTTCCTAAAATTTTCTTTAGCATTAAGTTAGGATTAGGAATCTAGTTTATATTCTTAAGATTTAAATTGTATTTGTTTTTTCTAAATGTCGCATTTTATTACTTTTCGTAATTAGTTTTAATTGTTAATTAGATTGTTATAATAGTGCCTTTAATTCGTTATTTTTTTTTTTAGTAGTATAAATAAATCAAAAATATTTACTTTGCTTATTCAAATCAATCATATCCGAACGAGATCGAGTTAGCTTCCATTTCACAGTCATTGGAAACGACCCGGTGAATCATACTTTACCCGGTTTAATATACGTATTTATATTATATTATATAATTTTTGAAGTGAAATTTTATCAAGGGTAACTTGTAACTTTCTAATACTCTCTGACTATATGTTTATGATCTATTACTATATATAATAAACTGCAGATCACCACTCAGCTCGGATGATCAACTCTTGCCGTTAAGCGTTATTCGTTGTGCATTATACCAAAAACGACCACTATATCTAGGTTGGCGCCAGTACCGTGAGATTCGTTTTCGCTTGATTGATTTCTTTTGATCCACAACTCCCATAAGATGAGTTCATAGCCCCGCACTTTTACTCGTTTTGAATAAATGTTTTATAACTTTGGGGGTGAGAAACATTGCTTTATTTTTAAAATCAGACACAAGTACTTTTATGAGAATTTTTCCCTGTTTACGTGTTGCCTAAGTAGCGTTAGACCTCCTATTGCCCAAAACTATCATGAATTGTTAATTCTTTACCAAGAGGACCGGTTTGGGGAGCGCGAGTGAATAAATAGATCTATTAGGACTAATTATCCCTATCCGGGTAAGTCGCACTTACTACCCACGGGTCGCCCGATCGGATATATGTCATGTCGAAACTGGTTAGGTGGTCTTTGGTCGGACACCTGTAAGGGCAAGCAATTACTTATAGCAATGTACATGCTATCTTTCGTTATTAGCTTCAGTGTCATGAGCTTAGAGCAACGTAAATACCTTTTTATGTGAAGTTGTATATGTTATAACTGTCGCATACGTTTTGAAATCTTGTGGTCCACTATAACAACGTTTGAACTAAACCTATGAATTCACCAACTTTATGTTGACGTTTTAAGCATGTTTTTCAGGTACTTGGCTTTGGACTTCTCTGATGTGCTATGTGGAGTCTACGTGCAATATGATATCATCTTTCAAGACTTTATTATCATTCATACTCGTTGTCTTTTGAAAACTTAATTATGCTTCCGCAACGTTTTAAATTTCATTTTAAATCTTGTAAGACTTATCCATTTTTAATAAATACAACGAGTTATGATTTTCAAAACGTCCATTAGTGGTCATTCTTTGTACTTTGTGTGATGATTATTATGATGTCACGCCCTCGAACACATATTCCGTCCAGGCCCCATTTGGGGGTGTGACAGATTGGTATCCAGAGCCAAGGTTATAGAGAACCAGGTAGTATATACTAGGTCTAGTCTATAACCAGTATGTGATCCTTACGTGCTTTTATGTGTGCCTTATACGTGCTTTTGCTATGGCGTATACGTGAGTATAATTTTACCTTGAGCATGCTATGATATGGGTTTACCTATGCCCTTCGTTTATCGTTCACTGCGTTATGTTTCTTTGCGTTTATTTTGCCTTTAAGCTCTATTTTGCTATGAGCTTACGTTTGTCTTGTGTCTGTTCTTCTCTGCGTTCACGTTTGCCTTACGTATATTTCCCCATTTACATATATGGAAGTTGTATATATGTATGTATATATATATTTAACTTTCCTAAGACATTGTGAGTGACATAATGGTCTTGTTTATTTTAAGACATTGCAAGTGAAACAATGGTCTCGTTTATTTCTAAACATCGTGAGTAATACGATGATCTTTAAAACTTTTCGCGACTTTACATTATACCGTTTTGCGTAATTTTGGAAACCCGTTGCAGTCTGTCGACCCCACTGATCATCCTACTATTCGACTCTGAAGACGACTTTGAACACCCGCCCCATACTGTTGAAACACCTACGTCATCTCGTCACGTCTCAACTCTTCTTACTTCTCGTAACTTCTAGAAACATGCCGATTAACTCGCACACAACTTTAACCCATCACCTCATAACATTCCATTTCTTTTTGGAAACACGACTTCTGAAATTCGACTTATTTTATTTCGTTTAATCCGTTCGATATTGAAGAAAATACCGACAACGAGACAAGGAATGAGTTCCACGAGGATCGAGTGTATTATAACCCAACGAATTGGTAATGCTATTAAAGCTATTGCTGTTTATGAGGAAAGAATCCACTTGGCTCGCAACTAAATGGATTAGGTCGTACGTTAGGAAACCAAAGTGGTAAGGAATGCCAACAACGAAATAAACGACAAAAGGTCGTGAGAGCTTACATTGCTAGACCAAAATAACAAAAATGGATATGTAGGAAAGTTACCCTTCTACAACAAGCGTAAGTTGCGCCACACTAGGCCATGCACTGTGGAGTGCAATAACTGCGAGAGAGTTGGCCACATGACTAGAGATTGTAGGAAACCCGTTTTAATAACAACTTAGAGGCCGCAGTGAAAATAAGAAACTAAAATCCCTATTATGAGTGGGAAAACCCTGGAGTGGTGGGGAGGTGGGGGAGGTGACCGATGGACAATACACGATTGAATTGATCAAATCAGCACCATGCTCACCGAGGTTGCAAAGTAAAAGCCGCAAGAACTCTAAGTCTCAGGGATAATTAGTACTATAAAGAGAAAATTCTAACGTAACTATAGAACCTAAGAAGACTTGACCGTAACCAAATAGTGACTGTAAAAAAAAAACTAGTACTTCCTTGGGAATTTCGTAGTGTATGAGTGGATGTTTATAAAACATCTGTTCATTTTGTGACAAGATTGTATACGGTTAATTAACTTCCATTCCTCTAAAATTTCTAAAAGACTAAATACACTAAAAGACGAAATACACTAAACGACGAAATATACTAAAAGACGAAATTCACTAAAATACGAAATGCACTAAAAGATGAAATACACTAAAAGATGAAATATTTTCGAAGATGTTTCAAAGTGTCGAGACTTGTCAAAACTTATAACTTTCGAAAGTATGTTTTGAAAAGGATACGCCATGTCTACTCATGGTCGGATGATAAGCTCTTGCGTTAAGCGTTATTCGTTGTACATTATTCTTAAACAACAACTATATGCTTGGTTGTCACTAGGACCGTGATATTCGTCTTTACTTGCTGACAGCGTATTATCCATTTTACTACCATTCTATAAAAGCATTTTGTTACCATCTTATAAATTGTTGCGTCGTCACCCTATAAACTATTTTGCTATCATTAATATAAGATGTTCCACTAGCGCCTTCCAAACCATTTTGCTATTGTCTTATAAACCATTCCGCTAGTAATTTATATAAACCGTTTTCCTGTCATCTTATAAACCATTTTGTGGGAATCTTATAAACTACTTCATTAACATAACTGTTTCACCGTTATTTTATAAACTATTCTAGTGCCATCTCATAACTACTTTCATAATCACTTTTCAAACTAACTTGTCTTTATCTTTTAACCTATTTTGTCGTCGTTCATAAGCTCTTTTGCCATAATTTTATAAACCGTTTCGCTAACACCTTATAAACTATTTTGATATCATCCTACAAACCACTTTGTCAACATCTTATAATTATCCTACTAATACCTCATAACTTATCTAGCTATCATTTAATAAACTAATTCGTTTTCATCTTATAACCTATTTTATGGTTATTTATAAACTATTTTGCTAACCCATTACAAACTACTTTGCAGTCATCTTACAAACCATTTCGTTGTCACCTCATGAACCATTTTGTTGTCATTATAAACTATTCACTGTTAATTTACAAACTATTTCATCGTCATCTTATGAACTACTTCGTGTCTTTTACAAACTAATATGTTGTCACTTTATAAAGTTTTGGGTTGTCAACTCGTAAACTATTTGATACCATATTATGAACCCCCAAACCGTCACGTAATTTTCTCGTAAACTATTTTGCTATCACCTCATAAAACATTTTCTGATATTTTACAAAATATCTTGTGTCATTATACAAACTACCTTGTTTTAATTATTAAGAACTATTTTGCTACCTTATAAACTATAACGTTTGTACCCTATAAGATTTTAAACATGTCACTAGTTTTGAGGAAATGAACATGGCATCGTTAGTCCTTAATTATACATAGCCTGATCACCTATGTATAATTCAGGGAGGACCATGCTATGTTGGGACTAGTCACTATAAAATTTTGTCAATTTACCCTTACTTTCCATTTTTATTTTCTTTCTTTTCTCTACATTGTCAACGGGATTATAATGTACTCGTGTTTTATTAATATTTTGCATGCGTATTCATGAGTCGTGTCGGTCATGTGTACTCATGTTGTAAGCACCGAAACCAAGTAGATATTTCCCCATCTTATCATATAGAAACACCACACCCTTAGCTGAGAGACCGAATCACGCTCCCTGTAGTCACGATAAATATTAATTGTAAGAACTTAGAACGTAACCGACTTATCCTTTTAATTGGATGATAACCAGGAGAACTAGGAGATTTCCTTCAATATATTTACCTTTTCGTGAGTTAGAATCACGTAAATTATGAGATTCTCGTACCGACAAAACTTCTGATGGACCTGAAGTTAAAGCAATGGACACAATTATTGCAAGAACATGGAACCTAGTTGATAGAAGCCTCACCTCCGCTAAGATTTGCCCTTTTAGTGACATCGTCCCATCTACTGTAGACACTAGGTACTCTATTGAGTTAGCCGATGGAAAGATTATAGAAGTTGATACCAACATTTGAGGTTGTGTACTGAATATTCTGAATCATCTATTCAAAATAGACTTAATGCCCGTAGGACTTGGTAGTTCGACGTTATCATCGGTATAGATTGGTTGACAAAGTACCACGCCATGAGAAATTGTGATTAAAGATCGTTCGTATCCCCTTAGGTGATGAAACCTTAACGATTCGAAGCAATAGGAGTAATGGATATGCACCGATAGTTGCTAGTAAGCAGAGTTGTTTGATAGGATTGGTACGTTGGAGCGGGATAACTTGAGACTCGGAGGCATGTTATGTGTTGAGAGAAAGAGAGTTGACCGTCTCCGGCGTAGTATGTCGTATACTCAAAAGGATTTGTAAGACCGAGTTCCTCACCCTGAGGAGCTCCGATGTTGTTCGTCAAAAAGAAGGATGGATCCTTCAGGATGTACACTGACAACCGAGAATTGAACAAGCTAACTGTGAAGAACCGTTACCCGTTACCTAGTATAGATGATCTTTTCGATCAACTACAAGGAATTAGTGTTTATTCGAAAATCGACGTAGGGACTAGTGACCACTAATTAGAGTCCGAGAAATGGATATTATAATACCGCATTTAGGACCCGTTATGAACAATTCAAGTTTCGGGTCATGCCATTTGGTTTGATCAACACACCAGAGGCATTCATGGATCTCATAAATCGGGTGTACAAACCATACTTGGATAAGTTCGTGATAGTATTCATCGATTATATCTCTATTTGCTCAAGCAGAAATAAGGAGTACGAGGAACGCCTTAGGCTTATCTTGGGATTGCTTAAGAAAAAGGAATTGTACGTCAAATTCCCTAAGTGCAATTTCTGACTCCTGAAAGTATAATTTCTTGGCCATGTTGTTGATAGTCAAGGCATTCACGTCGATACCGCCAAGATTGAGTCAATCAAGGATTAGACAACGTCTACGACTCCAACGAAGATACGAAAATTCTTAGGTCTTTTCGGTTATTACCGATGATTTATCAAAAGTTTATCTAGGATATGGAAACCTCTAACCAAACTAACTCAGAAAAATGTAAAATACGAATGAGAAGAACTACATGACACACGACCTAGAATTAGGAGCAGTAGCGTTTACTCTTAAGATTTAGGAACACTACCCATATGGCATGAAGCGCATCACATTTACAAACCATCAGAGATTACAACACATTCTAGATCAAAAGGAATTAAACATGAGACCACGTAGATTGTTAAGATTGCTTAGTGATTTCGATTATAAGATTTGGTATCACCCTGGAAAAGCAAACATTGCAGTAGATGCTTTAAGCCGAAATGAACGAGCTAAGCCGGGTGAGAGGCTTAGTGATGACCATTAATTCAGACCTACCGCCACAGATTCACAAGGCACAAGTAGAATCTCTCAAGACAGAGAACGTTAAGGATGAGAACCTTCATGGTATGGACAAGGAATTGAGACTGGTCTTGATATAACTCCCTGCACTAGGAGCATGAGTTTGGTTACCACGCTCTAGAGACTTAAGAGAATTGATGAGGAATAAGTCAAACAAATTTGACTATTTCATCCACCAAGGATCAGATAAGATATATCATAATATTAAGCAGATGTACCGATTGCCCGAACATAGAAGCAGGCATCGCCACCAGAAATACCCCATTGGAAATGGGAAAACATAGCCATGGATTTTATCACAAGGCTACCAAGAACAACAAGCAGTTATGATACGATTTGGGTAATCATGATCATCAAAAGAGTTATGCTGACGTGAGACACAAACCTTTAGAATTTCATGTTGAAGGTGTCTCTGCGGAAAGGAGTGATACGTTTTAGCAAACGGGGAAAGCTGAACCCTAGATATATTGGACCTTTTAAGATTCCAGCTAAAGTAGGAACCATCTCTTATTGACTTGAACCCCCGAAACAACTAAGCAGAGTCTATACCACCTTTCACATGTCAAGCCTAAAGAAATACTTATCCGAGCGAAACACTCGCCTTTTCGCAAAATGAGATTTAAGTCAACTGCAAGCTCTATTTCATCAAGGAACCGGTTGAGATTATGGACCAAAAGCCAAACGATTGAGGTAAAGTCGATTTCTTATCGTCAAGGTTCGTTAGGACCCAAAAAGGGGTCCCGAGTTCACCTGGGATCGCAAAGATCAATTCCTAAAGAAATACCCTCCTTTGTTTTCAAAATCTTTAACGGGATTCAATGTCATGTCTTAAGCTTTGATGACAAAGCTCTTTTAACGGGGAAAGAATGTCATACCCCGTAAATTTCTAATCAATATTTTAGCCATTTCCGTTAAGTAATTTGAATTTTTAATGTTTCGTTTAATTTTTACGGGTAACCGGGAAGTTGTTCCGTTATTTACTGAGAATCATTGCCAGAAGCAATCCGTGCATCCAATCATCGTAGTCTTTCTTCAGTAGACGCGTTTTTATGTTTTTAGTTGATATTTAAAATTTTAGAATTTTTCGTAAAGTTTCTACGTGTTTTCAGTTCGTGCGTATTTCGTAAATAACTAGAATTATATAGTGTGCATGGTTACCTATAAATTAAATCAAGAGCATCTTTGCATGTCCTAGAATGTTGGAGGTCACTTTTGGTCCCCCCCTTGACCTTGTTGCAACCGGATATACACATACATATACACTTAGGATGCCAACATTTTGAAATTTAAATCAAGAGACAATTTTCCCATATTTTGGCACAAGGACATATACACACAAGGGTTTGATTGGGAGATCAAATTGGTCCCCTAGGACCCTTTGTCCCCACGTCGACCACACACACTCATATACATACATATGTGTTTTGAATTCTAGCATGCAAGTTACACACTTAAGCTTATATACTTCATTCATTCATACACTTCACGTAGAAAACACACATCTCTTTTCTTTCTTCCTCTCTTGGTTCGAACGCCTACAAACACACATACAAATCTATTTCTTTTTAATCTTTGATCAAACCATTTGACGATATATTATTCGAGGTTGATTGTTATTTCATCCGGGTAGTTTATAAACAACGTTTGGGTTGTTTTTAGTTTCTAATCATCTTTCGTCGCGTTTTCTTGTAAGTCATCTCTTTTTTTTCATAAATGTATGATCATTTCGAACAAGGTGTACAAAGCGGATCGTTGTGAAAATCATTACCTATTTTTTCTATAAAACTGCAAGTCTCAAAGAGTAATCTTTTTATTTATAAATGGAAGAATATAAAAAGTAGTTGTACTTTGGCGCTTAAAAGTTCGTTGTGACTATTTTGATATATATATTGTTATTACTATGGCTATATCATTTATTTGAGATTTATCGTATAGTGAGTTCAAATATTGTTGGCGAAGGGATTAAGTAGATGTTGGATTTGTCGGAAGTGTAAATTGAAAGTCGAAGAGGTTTAGGTTTAGAATGGATTTGTTGCAATATTTGCGGTGTTGTAAAAAATCGATCGGATATTCTTTCGAGTCAATAAAAGATGTACTTTTGTAAAACAGATACTTTCACGAGTCGAGACGGATAAAAATGAAAAGTTGATATTTTTAGAAAGGTCATGCTGAAATTTTATAAACTTTATAAATGCGTCAAAAAATATACTTTTATTATCAAACTAATGATAAAATGAAGAATGACGTTAAGTGTCGAGTTTAGGTCAACATTTACGGTTATTGAGTCAACTTTGGTGTGTCGGGTCACTAAAAGACGAAATACACTAAAAGACGAAATACACTAAAAGATGAAATACACTAAAAGACGAAATATTTTTAAAGATGTTTCTAAATGTCGAGACTTGTCAAAACTTATAACTTTCGAAAGTACGTTTTGAAAAGGATACGCCGTGTCTACTCATGCTCGGATGATCAGCTCTTGCGTTAAGCGTTATTCGTTGTACATCATTCTTAAACGACAACTATATGCTAGGTTGTCGCTAGGACCGTGAGATTCGTCTTCACTTGATTGATTTCTTTTGATCCACAACTCGCATAAGGTGAGTTCATAGCCCCACTCTTTTACTCGTTTTGAATAAATGTTTTATAACTTGGGGTGAGAAACATTGCTTGTTTTTAAAATTGGACACAAGTACTATACGTGAGATTTCCCTGTTTACGTGTTGCCTAAGTAGCGTTTAGACCACTATTGCCCGAACTATCATGAACTGTTAATTACTGTAACCGTCCTTTGGTTAAGTGAGCGCGAGTGAATAAATAGATCTATTTTAAGCGTGCTCGTGTGAGGAAAGCACTAGCATGGGTGACCTGTCGGGAAATGGATAAATTAAAGACATAAAAACATAATTATCAAAAGGTTTTAAATCAATATTTGGGTTTTTGCTATGAGCCGAACAATACTATACAATATATATATATATATATTTTATATATATAGATATATATATATATACTATTATATATACTATATTATTTGTTTTGTATTGTTCGGCTCTTTAGCCTATAAAACCCAATTATTGTTTTAAAACCTTTTGAATATTTATGTTTTTGTTCTTTATTTATTATATATATATATAATACTTAAATATAAATATATAGTTTTATATATTTAATATTACTATATACCAACAACCACATTACGATCACTAACGTTTTATTAACAAAGTATTTTTAAGTAAACTTTGATGCATCATCCGCATTTTTCCATCATTCCGATTCTAAGACGAAACCTATATCCTCTTAGGTCGCATCCGTGTACCGTCGTTCATTTCTGTGTGGATCATATTTCGAGACGTTTACTATTTCATTTCACCAACTCGAGGTGAGTTCATAGCCCCACTTTTACTCGTTTTGAATAAATGTTTTATAACTTGGGGTATGAAACATTGCTTGATTTTTAAACTGGACACAAGTACTATATGTGAGATTTTAATGTTTACGTGTTGCCTAAGTATCGTTAGACCACTATTGCCAGAATCATCATGAACCGTTAATTATGTACAGTCCTTTGGTTAAGTGAGCGCGAATGAATAAATAGATCTATTGGGACTAATTATCCCTATCCGGGTAAGAAGCACTTACTAGTTTGAGTTTGCCAAGAACTAACGGATATATGTCATGTAGAAACTACTTAGGTGGTCTTTGGTCAGAAACCTGAAGGGCAAGCCTTATATAGCACTATACATGCTATCTTTCAGTATTAGCTTCGGTGTCATGAGCTTAGCGCAACGTAAATACCTTTTTATGTGAAGTTGCATCTATTATATTGTCGCAGACATGTTGATAACTGTGGTCCACACATAATTACATTGAATAACCTTTGAATTTCACCACTTTTATGTTGACTTTTATGCTGTTTTTCAGGTACTTAGCTTTGGAACTTCTATAATGTGCTATGTGGAGTCTACGTGCAATATGATATCATCTTTCAAGACTTTATTATCATTCATACTCGTTGTCTTTTGAAAACTTAATTATACTTCCGCAACGTTTTAAATATCATTTCAAATTTTATAAGACTTATCCATTTTTAATAAATACAACGATTTATGATTTTCAAAACGTCTATTAGTGGTCGTTTTTTGTACTTTGTGTGATGTATATTATGACGTCACACCCCTGGACATGTATTCCGTCCAGGCCCCATTTGGGGGTGTGACATAATGTTTAATCTCTCCATTCTCAAATGCTTTTTGAAGAAGCATTTTAGAACTGCTAGGAGCAGTTTGTTGTAAAATTACATTTATACACTCAGATATAAAACTTATATTTTTTTAATTGGGTTTTATGTCTTTTTCGTAATTTTACACTTTCTACTTACAGCTTACAACTACGTTACCAAACACCTTTTCGAGTAGTTTACGAGTCGATCTCGAGTAACTCGCGAGTTGTCTCGTCTCATTTACACCCCTAGCTAAGACATGCATACATGGCCGTAACGACATAATAGACATGCACGCTCGAACAAGTCCTCGTTCGCGTAAAACCAACGGCTAATCATCGGGTGAGAGGGAAGTAAATTGTTGTTAAATACAAATCAAGAAACAAATAGATTAAGACTAAGATACAAGTTGCTAAACACTTTTTCCCGACCGTTACCATGATAAAGACAC
>BQNB010066591.1:22284-34505 GCA_026074375.1 Tanacetum coccineum
ATGAGAAAATTTCACAAAAACTAACTTTTTATAAACCATTTTTTTCTCCACAATGAAAATTTCTGATTCATACTATTTTACAGTGTCTAAGTCCAAAGAATACTGTCTAGAATGAATTTAGTAGTACTATGACATCTGCCATTATCTGTTTAGCTACAAATCAAAAATTCAATTTTTCAAAATTTATTTTTGAAAGTATGATTAGAAACATGGATAATTTGTTTGGCAAATTTTTGATGTATCCAAGGTTTGTACAAGTATTTTTAGATCAATAACTTGATGAGATGCCAACTCATAAGAAAAGATATATTTCACCCTCTCACACTAAAAAGATTTTTGGAAATATGAGAAGGGTAGGCAAAGGTTTTTCTGGTAGAGTAACACCTTTATTTCAAATAATGGTGGTACAAAACCAATCATAATTGGGTGAAGGTTCAGCAATTCTAACTGATCCCCATCACACATCCACCTTTATTCAACCATCTACTCAACCTCAAAAGACACATCAACCTAGGAAGCCTAAAAGAAAGGACACTCAGATACCTCAGCCTAATGATCCTATTGAAAATGTTGTAGATGAGGCTGTCCATAAGGAGTTGGGTAACAGTTTGGTGAGGGTTGCCATTACTGCTTCTAGCTTAGAAGCAGAGCAGGACAATGGTAACATCAATAAGACCCAACACAAGGCGACACCTAATGAATCTAGTTCCCTAAGAACTACTTCAGGTGGTGGTCCCAGGTGCCAAGAAACCATAGGGGATACTATTACTCAAACTAGGTTTGATAATGTATCTAAACATTCCAATGATTCACTGCTCGCAATAGGTAACATACTTTGAAGTGATGAGGATAGACTTAAACTTGATGAATTTATGGCACTATGTACCACTTTACAAAACCGGGTTCTTGATTTGGAGAAGACAAAGACCACTCAACATAATGAGATTGCTAGTTTGAAAAGGAGGGTCAAGAAGCTTGAAAAGAAAAATAGGTCAAGAACTCATAAGCTGAAGAGATTATACAAAGTTGGTTTGACTGCTAGGTTAGAATCCTCTGATAATGAAGAAAGTTTAGGTGAGGATGCATCCAAAAAGGGGAGGATTGATGCTATTGATGCAGATGAAGAAATTACCCTGGTTAGTGTTCAAAATGTAGATGAAGAGATGTTTGATGTGAATGTTTTAGATGGTGAGGAAGTGTTTGTTGTAGAATAAGAAGTTGTTGTTAAAGATGTAAATAATGAAGTTAATATTGTTGAAGAAGTAGTTAAAGTTATTAGCTCTGCTAAGTTAATTATTGATGCTGCTCAAGTTAGTGCTGCTGGTAATGTAGTTAGTACTGCTGGTGATGCAACAACTGTTCGTGCTGCTACAGCAACTACTGCTATAATTACAACTGTTGATGATATTACTTTGGCTTAAGAACTTACGGAAATAAAAAGTACAAAACCCAAGGAGAAAGGGGTTGTTATACAAGAGCTGGGTGAATCTACAACAACAATATCTTCACAACTATCTTCACAACAATCACAAGACAAAGGTGAAGGAATATTGATGGAACATGTGAAGCCTATAAAGCCAATATTGCCTTGATTGAAACATGGGATGATATACAGAAAAAGATTGATGCTGATCATCAATTGGCTAAAAGATGGCAAGCACAATGATGTGTCGTTGTGTGCTGTATATTTTATTGATTTAAGTTTTAAATTTATATTTTGCCGACTAAACCAAAAACAACACTTTAACGGGCAGTGTACCCGATCGGTAGTAGTTTCATGGTAAGTAAGGTGTCGAACACTTGAAGCAAGGTTAAATCTATCAATTTAATTAATATCTTGGCTATCTAATCTATGTTAATTCTATTCTATTCTAAACCTATGTCAGTCTAAATCCTAATTCTAACAGGAAAATGGGGTTTTCAGCCTGAGAGACTAGCACGGTTTGGTTGGTGACTACAATCAATTCAAGGCACTTTTACCCATGCAAGCTAATTAACAAAAGATAAAAGAGCGGTCGAACCTTATATAAGAAAACTGTATTAACCATTATCAATCCGATTAGAAAGTTGGTTTGTTTATTAAGTGCAATGATTTCTTCTCTCGAGGTGGCATGTCATTCTTAAGACTTAGGCATTACATCATCCTAAGACCTAGACACATTAATTCTGTCACAATTAAAGCATCCACATAAAGCATCTTTATTTGCTGATTTAACTCTATCATAGGGATTAAAGCAATGGTGATCTTGTTAAACCCTAGCTCATAGAGACTTTACCCACTTATCGCTTAATGGCAATTTATACACTAGTAGTCCACTTGTCCAACTATCCAATGGAATCAGAATGTTACTTGTTAAATTATCTAGGTCACCTGCTAGTCAACACGATCAATAAACCATTGGCAATATCCAATTAACTAGTTAAGCCCGAAGCGTATCCTAGACATAGACTTAGAAGGACAATATTTTTATAACTATAATTCTAGATGTATAAATTACTATATGGAGAGCTTTCCCGGACTCTAGATCTACTTGGTCTGCTTCACTAGATCTAGTTGAATGATAGGTCGCGTATAAAAGTGTGTAAACAAGTATTAATTGATAAACATAAACAAGCATACAACGATAAATCAAGAATCAAGATAAACGAATACCAAACATTCAGATCTTCATAATAATGGCTAATACCCGAAGGTATTAGCCTTCAAACATCATAATAAATACAAGATCAATTATTTAGCCAAGGTAAACTAACCGAGTTAACGAATGATACCAAAAACTGAACGATTACTAAAGTATATGGAATTACACGATGTCTTCTATGGAATTGATAACGTTGCTCGACCTCTTCTGCTCTTTTTTTCCTCTAAAAATCGACTTTTATGGTTTAGATATCAATAATATGATTTAGCACACTGAAAACTCGTTTTTGAGTTTTCTATTTATAAGATCTGGAAGTCGGTTGGATACGGCGTATTGAGCTTATTCCTCTGTGGTCTTTGGTGAGTGCAGGCACGGATACGCCGTATCTTCCTTGATGGATACAGCGTATTGGTCTTCAGAATAGTAATCTTCAAAATATTTTCATTTAAGCTCCAGAATGCGCGCTTTTTTCTATCTTTCACCAATTACTCCATAATTACTGCAATTCTCAAATATAAACGATTAAATAACAATTCTTTGCAATAGCTATACAAAATGGGTTAATAACATGGGATAAATGATGCTATAAAATAGACTTTATTTGATGTCATCAAATATCCCCCCACTTGAATCCTATTTGTCCTCAAGTAGCCGTTAGAAGTTTGTAAAAATGTATCCCTAAGGATATTTTCCGTTAAAGCACTTATTTGATCTATTACAAGTACACAAACAAACACCTCACGAAATTGGAAGATGAAAACACTCAAATCACTCAACTAATCTATGTGGTAACATGTAACTAATTCACTCAATTGCTCGGTCGTGATGAGTATTCTATCATAAGCTTGACAAGGATACACATCTCCACCACTAAAGCCAAGGAGTAACAAGTTTATAAAGATAAATATGGATTTTTTATATGGAAAGGCGTACGGTTGATCAATCTACAATCTTTCACCAGAAGTACCACTCCAACAAAGCAGCTGAAGCACACATAAATGGCCGTAACGACGGAATAGACATGTGTGTTCGATCACATCCTCATTTGAATTTAACCAACGGTTAGGATGAAGAATGATATAGGGTATGAACCTTCTAACTTTCACCAAAAGTCGTAAACCAAAGAGGCAGCTAAGACATGCATACATGGCCGTAATGATGGAATAGACATGCACGCTCGAACAAGTCCTCATTCGCGTAAAACCAGCGGCTAATCATTAGGTGAGAGGGAAGTAAATTTTTGTTAAATAAAAATCAAGAAACAAATAAGATTAAGACTTAAGATACAAGTTTCTAGACACTTTTTCCCGACCGTTACCGTGATAAAGACACAACTATTTACAATGTCTTGATCATAGATAAAAAACAACCTAAGTTGGCGTTCTCATAACGATCAACTTCTCAATCATCCCAAATCTTTACATACTCTACAAGGTAAGTGGCGATATCTACCACTTTTTACAATACTTTACATCGTTGATTTTTTAGACGTATCAATGAATAATCGATCCTTCGTGTAATTCCTTCGGTAATGCTCCTTGCGAAACGATTATCTTCAAACTTTCTTTCTCTCTCTTTTTGTATTTTTTCTCATTTTTTTGCTAACTATTCTTCAAATCTCGGTGTAGTTTCACCATCTTTACGATCATAATAATTCCGGATAATTTCTTTGATAGTTCTTTCGTTCTTCGGATTCACCAATAATTGTGACGGTAGTAAAATCACATAAGTTTTGACTACTAATATACACTCCCATTTGCATTGTGCAAATTTCCTACCACACCAAAGATAGAAAATGACACAAGACTCGAGAAATATAAACTTTACACTTTAAGCAACTAGCAACTGTAAATTAAACTTAATCTAACAGGGTAGGTTAAGGTGTAAGTGTGCAACGAAACAAATAGTTGGTGTAATTCCTAAAGGATTGGCTCTACGGGTTGTTCTGATGGATCATCACTCTAAAGATGAGAGTGGAAAAGGGTTTAAACGGGAGGTTAACTAACCGGTGTAGTTAGTTAATAAGCAACATGTAAAGGCGATTTGGGTGTAATCCTAAGATTTACCAATTTAAACAAGTTACTCCATCTAAATCCATAGTACTCATCACTATGGTCTAGAGTGATATACCAAGCCAAGTTCTAAAGTCTACAACATCACCGACACACTCATATTTTATGGAATTTGGGTAAACATTTAGAAACGAAAAGGTTAAATCCTCACAATATCTAACAAAGGTTATTATGTGTGGGTTATGTAACATGTAATTTCACAAAAGTATGCTTGAAAAAAATTTAAATTTGAGTATAATTTAAGCATTTTAATGTAAAAATTAGGACAAGTAAACATTCTAATTCCACCCCCACTTGAATTATACAACGTCCTCGTTGTATATATAAAACATTAAATACAGGAATTTAAAAAGAATTAGAATGAGAAACTCTCCTAATATTTGCTCGGTAGATTCTCCAAGTTGCATTTATGAGCAAGATTGTATTCAATAGCCGCCTTGAAGTTTCAAGACTCCAACGCTTCAAGATCTCCAGATTTGTAAATACGTCACCAATATTCGTCGATATTTCTTTCACGAGGTCCTGTGTAAATTCTCAGAAAATAAATGCAATTCCATCTCTGTGTATTCGTTTGGTTAGAGTCAAAATAAATACCTAAAACTGTACAGGAAGTCAATACGACGTATCCATTCCCCAGGATACGTCGTATTGATACCTGTATACGCTGTATTCATTTAATGAATACGTGATATAGACTGTGCTGAAAATAAAGACTGGATATCGTTCGGATAGTCAATGCGCCGTATCCATTGGGTTTGGATATGCCGTATAGACAGTCTAGGAATCCAGACTCGATAAAAATTGAAAATACATTCTGGGTTGTCTCCTGGCAAGCACTTTT
The DNA here is from genome assembly GCA_026074375.1 of Tanacetum coccineum. NCBI lineage: Eukaryota > Viridiplantae > Streptophyta > Magnoliopsida > Asterales > Asteraceae > Tanacetum > Tanacetum coccineum. The sequence continues at coordinate 27,840 of BQNB010066591.1, forward strand.
GTGTACAGAAAAGTCTTTAAGTTAGACTTGCTCCAATTTAATCCCATCCTTATAAAACAATTTGGGGTCGAACGGGATGCCAAATGGCACATACAAATTCTTGATTAGGAAAATGAATGACATCCCTTTGTTAAGATGATTCCAAGTCATGATATCAAAATTTAGTCCCTTGATAAAAGTTTTAGTTTTGAAAAATTTATTAGATGTATCATGACTTGTTTCCAAAAGCTTATTTGACCCATGTGCATAGGCACCAACATCGGTATTTATTACATCAGGTAACGGTTTGACAGATAAATCCCCCGAAGAGTGTTCAATATCGACTTTATCATTATCATTGTCCGTATCCGTTTTTAATTCATCAGGATAAATTACGTTAAAAGGAAATAGATCATTAAAGTTTAAAACGTTTTGTTCCTCTTCATCACATTCGGACAATGATGTTTCATCTTTCAAATTAAATTCATCGATATGTTGAGGGTTTGAAATCGGTTCAGTAATAAATCTAATTTAGACGTTTAGCATCATTATTAACCACTGGCAGGAAAAATTATTCTCATGAACATAAAAGAAGTTCTAAATCATCAAAACAAACTGCCCGACGTGCCCTCGTGTGATTGGAAGCAAAGGTATATTGACTTTATCATTATCATTTTCTGAATCAGTTTTTAAATTGTTAACAGAAATTATTTTGTAGGAAAATGAATTTTTGTCAAAAATTACCGTGCAATCTTCATCGTCAGATTCGTCAAACGATATTCTAAAGTCAATTTCATCGTTAAAAGAACTTACCGTAGACTCACACGAGAGTGCTGCTTCAGATGTTAACGTGTCGTTAAAGACAATAGCTAGGAATTCAGTTTCAACAGATCCGAGGTCGTGAACGTCTTCATTATCCCAGATCTTACCGTACATAGCAGTTTCCCAGTTATACACCTTACCACGCCTAAAACTTTTTCTTCCTCAAGCCTGATATACTCCTCCATAGTAATGTTGGGGTCATCCAGTTTAACCTGTAATAAATTCGCTAGGAAAGAAAACTGTCAAATAGATTAATATGCCGTATTCAGTGAACTAAATACGTCGTACTGATGATAGAGTTGAATACGCTGTATTGGTTTGAAAAAGATTATAGGCCGTATCCAATAAATTGAATACGTCATATTGGTTTGAAAATGTTTTACAGCGTACTTTGAATAATGCAGAAAACACACAAACACACAATATGCAAAAATATACAATGCAAGAAATCAAACACATAAAAAAAACACACAGATATATAAATTAATCTAAGCTACACTAATCCTAACGGGTTAGATCTAATTTAATGTTAAAAACCAAAATATCAAATAAAAATCAAGATTAATTTTTACTCCCCAGCAACGGCGCCAAAAACTTGATGTGTCGTTGTGTGATGTATATTTTATTAATTCAAGTTTTAAAATTATATTTTGCCGACTAAACCAAAAACAACACTTTAATGGGCAGTGTACCCGATTGGTAGTAATTTCGTGGTAAGTAGGGTGTCGAACACTTAAAGCGAGGTTAAATCTATCAATTTAATTAATATCTTGGCTATCTAATCTATGTTAATTCTATTCTATTCTAAACCTATGTTAAACCTATGTTAAACCTATGTCAGTCTAAATCCTAATTCTAACAGGAAAAGGGGGTTTTTAGCCTGAAAGACTAGCACGGTTTGGTTGGTGAATTCAAGGCACTTTTACCCACGCAAGCTAATTAACAAAAGATAAAAGAGCGGTCGAACCTTATATAAGAAAACTGTATTAACCATTATCAATCCGATTATAAAGTTGGTTTGTTTATTAAGTACAATGATTTCTTCTCTCGAGGTGGCATATCATTCTTAAGACTTAGGCATTACATCATCCTAAGACCTAGACACATTAATTCTGTCACAATTAATGCATCCACATAAAGCATTTTTATTTGCTGATTATAATCCATCTTAGGGATTGAAGCAATGGTGATCTTGTTAAACCCTAGCTCATAAAGACTTTACCCACTTACCGCTTAATGGCAATTTATACACTAGTAGTCCACTTGTCCAACTATCCAATGGAATCAGAACGTTACTTGTTGGATTATCTAGGTCACCTGCTAGTCAACACGATCAATAAACCATTGGCAATATCCAATTAATAGTTAAGCCCGAAGCGTATCCTAGACACAGACTTAGAAGGACAATATTTGTGTAACTATAATTCTAGATGTATAAATTACTATATGGAGAGCTTTCCCGGACTCTAGATCTACTTGGTCTGCTTCACTAGATCTAGTTGAATGATAGGTCGCGTACAAAAGTGCGTAAACAAGTATTAATTGATAAACATAAACAAGCATACAACGATAAATCAAGAATCAAGATAAACGAATACCAAACATTTAGATCTTTATAATAATGGCTAATACTCAAAGGTATTATCCTTCAAACGTCATAATAAATACAAGAGAAATTATTTAGCCAAGGTAAACTAATCGAGTTAACGAATGATACCAAAAACTAAACGATTACTAAAGTATATGGAATTACACGATGTCTTCTATGGAATTGATAACGTTGCTCGACCTCTTCTACTCTTTTTCTCCTCTGAAAATCGACTTTTATGGTTTAGGTATTGAGAATATGGTTTAGCACACTGAAAACTCGTTTTTGAGTTTTCTATTTATAAGGTCTAGAAGTCGGTTGGATATGGCATATCCAAGTGTTGGATACGGCGTATTGGGGATTTCTTAGAGTAGGAACCACGTTTGATATCTTCCAAAGTATTATATTGATTCCATACTTTGAATACGGCATTTTGAGTCTCTCTAGATACGGCGTATTGAGCTTATTCCTTTGTGGTCTTTGGTGAGTGGAGGCACGAATACGCCGTATCTTCCTTGATGGATATGGTGTATTGGTCTTCAGAATAGTAATCTTCAAAATATCTTCATTTAAGCTCCAGAATGCACGCCTTTTGCTATCTTTCACCAATTACTCCATAATTACTGCAATTCTCAAATATAAATGATTAAGTAATAATTCTTTGCAATAACTATGCAAAATAGGTTAATAACATAGGATAAATGATGCTATAAAATAGACATTATTTGATGTCATCATACAAGAACAAGAAGAGTTGTCTATTGAAGAAAAGGCTACATTATTTCAACAACTCTTAGAGAAAAGAAGAAAGCATTTTACATCTAAAAGAGCAGAAGAGAAAAGAAACAAACCACCAATAAAAGCTCAACAGAAAAAGATAATGTGTAATTACCTAAAGAACATGGAAGGATACAAGCTCAAAGAGTTTGATTATATTAAAAAGATGTTTGACAGAGCATTCTAAAGGGTAAATACATTAGAAGACTTTAGAACAGAGTTGATGGAAGGCAAAGAAAAGAGAGCAGGAACAGAGCTGATACAAGAGAATGCAAAGAAGCAAAAGGTGGAAGATGATAAAGAAACAGCAAAGCTTAAACAGTGTTTAGAAATCATTCCAGATGAAGACGAGGTAACAAGTGATGCTATACCTTTAGCTGTTAAGTCTCCAAGTATTGTTGGCTGGAAGATTTATAAAGAAGGAAGAAAAAGTTATTATCAAATAATAAGAGCTAATGGAAAGTCTCAAACGTACATGATCTTTAGTCAAATGCTTAAAAATTTTGACAGGCAAGATTTGGAAGATTTGTACAAGTTGGTAAAAGCTAAATATGAGTCAACAAGACTAGTGGAAGACTTAGATTTATTGTTATGGGGTGATTTGAAAAACAATGTTTGAACCACATGTAGAAGATAAAGTATGAAGGAATCAACAAGAATACAAAGTGTTGGATTGGAAGCTGTATGACTCTTGTGGAGTACATTCCTTGAGGATGAAACATATGCAGATTTATATGTTGGTAGAGAAGAAGTATCCCCTTGCACCACTTACACTTTTAATGATGTTGGAAAAGAAGGTGTCAGAACCAAGAAATCACTTCACTTCATATTAAGTACAAGAAATTAAGATTAGGAGATGAGAAGAATTTTAGAGGGAGAGAATGAGAGAAAGTAAAGAGAGAAACTAGAAATGGGAGGATTACTTGAAAAATGAAAATGTTACAAAGTGAACCAACCACCTCACCTTCCTTGGTGAGGTGTATATGTATCCAACTAAAAGGCTTTCATACCTTTAGTTATTCTACGGGCCGGGCTCGGGTTTACTTGGGCTTTCGCCCGATACACGTAACCGGTTATATTACATTAAATGAGCCCGTTTACCCGTTCTAGCCTATTACAACGTTACATAGTAAAATGACCGAGACTTAATATTCTAAATGAATGAACTTCCGTGTTCGACTCATTATTTGAGGCTAACAATCTCCACCGAAGTAAGTTCATTATGACACTCCTTCGTGAGATCAATGAGATTGCTTTTGTCGATAAGCTCTTGTGATCTTTGTCTCTGTCTACGTTGTAGGCTTGTTCCTTCATGCTTTGTGATCTTTGATCTTTAGCCTTTGTCATTGTCTTTTGCCTTTGTCATTGTCTTTTGACTTTGTCTTTTTCGTCCGAGATCTTTAAATCTTTATCCTTCCATCTTGATCGTCTTTGCCACCTTGTTATCTTGTGTCTTGACCAACATGCTCATACTTTGCATCATCTTGAAAGCTTGCTAACAATCTCCCTTGATAGACTTGATATCTTTGAAAGGAAGATCTTGTATATCAGAGTTTGTGCGGAAGTCTTTGTCTTTAATTCTTGAGCTTTCATGATTCTTGAATCTTGATGCTTATATTATATCTTTGTAGTTTGAGTAATCAAAGGCTGGAGCAGACTGCCACCTATTCAATATTAACTAACTCGGAGGCTCAAGCAGGATTTCCATCTTCATTGTGAGTACATAAGTATCACTCGGATGTTCTGGCACAATCACAAGGATAATGCGTAGGACTCTTGTTAACAGCTTGTGAACTTATTGGTGTTCAACAAGTGTTAGTAATGGAATGTGTCCTAATGAGATTTATTTAATGGATCTCTTGGCTCTAGACTCGATTAGTGCATTTTGGTTTGAGTAATCGGAGGCTGGAGCAGACTGCCACCTATTCAATATTAACTAACTCGGAGTGAGAAAGTCAATAGAAGTCGTGTGTATCTCCGTGACAAATGAGACAAGTTTCTTTTGAGAGAAACCCAAATGGCTGGGAAGGGTTGTGCATTGCATCACTGGGTCCATGATGTCGTCTTCAATGTCAGCAATCAACATTGTGATTCTGACAGCATATGTATTGACCCGGTTTCTGCCTAAGTTGTGTGGAGGGCTTCTTTCTTTTCACCCTTTATCCATACATTTCTTTTTAATTCTTCAACCCCTTCAATGCTTACCAAGACGTCATTACTAACACCTTGTTGTGATTGTTCTAGTGTTAGCTCAATCTTAGTCGGCATTCTTCCCTTATACACATTCATCTCCAATCATACCTAAGGACTGTTATTTCTAACTATGGAGTGTCCTTGGGTAGATCCCTCTGGTTCTGGTTGGATCATAGGACAAATACCTAACCTTACCACCTTATGACTTCAGAATCGTCGTGAAATAAGATGTTGTAGGGTATGAGATCGTAACCATAAAACCTTTTTCGAAGAGTATCAAGCACTTTGAGTTGATAGGATCACTTATTATTTTCAAGATCATATTTTAAATATATTTCTCCCCTCATTTTAAATACTAATTCACTTAGTTTTTGAAATACTTTGTGATTAAAGTTTGTCTTGAAATACCATGGGGAAAACATTTACTTAGCATGAATTACATGGAACATAAACTTGCTCCCCCATTAATCTTACATATGTTTGACACCAAAAACAATGATACAAAGTTGTAAAATGAATATAAAATTGAGGTTGAACACTTAGTCATCTTATAACTACCATTCTATTATTATTAAGAGACTTTTTGGGAATGGTTTGAATACATAAGAATGGTCGTGAGATGATGTATCCAAACTCATTAAATGTTGTTTTTCGAAAAACTCCCCCTTGAAAGATGGAGTGTTGAACACACAATTTTGAAAGATTATGAATTGTCAGTGAGATATTCTTGAAAAAAAATTGTGTTCAACATTTTGAAAAACATCATGTTAGAAGACTTCTCTTCCAACTCTAAGGGTAAGCGCACTTATGCGTACACTATCCTTTTTCTTGAGCTTAAAACTTTGAATGTCTGGAAAGAGCAGATCAAGACTGAGAAAAGTTGAATGCTCTAATACCAAATGTCGGTAACCCAATAATCACTTCACTTCATTATCATGTTGCTAGAATTCAAGAAGAAAAGAGAAGGAAATTAGAAGAAGTTTAGAGAGAGAAAATGGTTAATTTACTTGCAACACAAACATTTACAAAATGAACCAACACCATTTTCCTTGATGGAAAATGATATATATACCCTACACAACTACATGGGGCGTGTGGGCTTTTATTTGGGCCAGGCTCGGGATTGACTTGGCTTTAGCCCGATACACATACAATATTAGCTTACATTTACGAGCCCGTTTACCCTTCTAGCCTATTACAACGTATAATTAATTAAGTGACCGAGACCTAATATAATGAACGAACTTCCTTGTTCGACTCAATATTTTTGAGGCTAACAATCTCCCCCGAAGTGAGTTCATTGTGAC
>BQNB010066592.1:0-31446 GCA_026074375.1 Tanacetum coccineum
AACCCACAAATTTTTCACAAAAGAACCACTAAACACCCCTTGGCGAGTGATACCACATGTTATCCCACTAGTTTAATCCATTACACAACTATAATCTATACCAAGATGCTAGAAAATGAGAAGAAATCTTAGAGAGAGAAAGTAGAGAGAGAGACAACTAGATTAGAGAGAATGGTGAGTTACAAGTGAAATGAAAATGTAACCAACAACCTTCACCAAGTGTGGTGAAGGGATATTTATACCCTTTTGCCTTAAGTGAGGCGTATGGGCTTCTAAACGGGCCGGGCTTGGTTTAACTTGGGCTTTGAGCCCGAAACACGGACATTATTAGATTACAATCCAAGCCCGTTGAACCCGACTAGCCTATTACAATACAAGACCTAGTTTGACTTTCTAAGACCGATAACATTCTTGTTTGACTTAATATAATTAAGGCTAACAAGTGATAAAACGAAAGTCACAACGTTTCGCCATCATCAACGAAACGTTGTACAAAAAATCATTTCTAGGCCCATGGCTTCGATGTATAGGACCTTCACAAGCAAATTACGTCTTGCGAGAAATACATGAGGGCTCATGTAGCATGCATACGGGCACACGATCCGTCGTTGCCAAAGCTCTAAGGATTGGATATTACTGGCCGACAATGCATAAGGATGCGAGGGCACTTATAAAAGCATGCCAGGAGTGCCAAGTGCACAAACCTGTCCCAAGAAATCCGCAGGAAAGATTGAATCCGATTACATCTCCATGGCCATTTTACAAATGGGGTATCGACATAGCCGGACCTTTCCCGGAAGGACCTGGAAAAGTCAAATTTCTAATAGTGGCCATGGACTACTTTACTAAATGGATAGAAGCAAAACCGGTGGCAACTATCACAGGCAACCAAGTAAAAAAGTTTGTATGGGAAAACATCGTATGCAGATTTGGTCTTCCGGGAGAAATCATATCCGACAATGGGAAGCAATTCTGAGACAACCCATTCAAAGACTGGTGTGAAAAATTATGTATTCAACAGCATTTTGCCTTCGTAAAACACCCCCAGACAAACGGACTGGTAGAAAGAGCAAACCAGAGTTTGGGGGAGGGAATAAAAGCAAGGTTGGGCAAAGACAACAAGAACTGGATGGAAGAAATCTCTCATGTCCTTTGGGCACACCGAACCATGGTCAAATCCAGTAACGGAGACACCCCGTTCTCACTGACTTACGGAACGGAGGCTGTCATCCCAGCAGAGATCGGAATGCCCACATTCAGGACAACAGAAGTAGACGTGGCCAAAAACGATGAAGCATTGGGAATCAACTTAGAGCTACTAGAAGAAAAGCGAGAGCAAGCAGCCATAAGAGAAGCAAAAAGCAAGAGACAAATGGAAAAATACTACAATGCCAAAGTTCGAAACACAAGCTTCAAGCCAGGAGACTTGGTATACCGCAACAACGAAGCAAGCCACGCAGAGGATACCGGAAAGCTAGGACCCAAGTGGGAAGGCCCATACGAAGTCACAGAAGCACTTGGGAAGGGATCGTACAGGCTAAAAGACCGCAACGGAAAAGAGCTTCCGCGGACCTGGAATGTTTGCAATCTTAAGAAGTGTTATATACACAAAATGTAAGCAGCTTACCCATACGGACTCCGTGATGGGAAGAGCATTTTTACTTTATTCCTTGTAATAACTTTTAAATATTGTGTAATATGTCTCTTAATTTCAATAAAAAAGTGAAGACTAGCTACCTTCACAAGTTATGCTTTGAAAAATCCTAATTTGTTACTTTGCAAAGTTATATGTTATATGTGATTAAGCCGCGCACGCACGGAGCATGCCTCCAATAATGTTATTCCGCATAACAAAAAGGATGAGTAACCTACAAACAAAACTCAAAATGCATAAGAGGCATTGCAAGCCCGGCATTCAAACAAGCCTATTATAACATAGCATGTTAAAGAAAGCAAAAACTTTAATCATAGTATATCCGGATACAGATTATTATAAAAGCATCATTGTAACTAAAGATAGCACGGATAAAAGTATTGGAGTATTTTGATTACAAAAAAACCGCAAAGAGGTCACACGCGACCGCGGAAGAACAAGCAAACAAACTCAAAGAACAGCGTCTCTAGCTTCGTTCTCCAACTGAGAAAGCACAAGATCGCCAACATCAACATCACCTTCAGTTGAGCCTCCAACCTTTCCCTCACCTTTGGGCCCCGGAATAACATCCTCCGGGACCGCACCCGCTAAGTCCGGGTTCTCATAATCCTCCACCAAGAGGAAAGGATCAGAATCGGGACGAATAACCACGGTGGACAAAGCCGTGGTAATAAGTGCCGTAACCGGAGGCTCAGTAGAGGTCTCCGGGAGAATGGTCAAAGGTTCAGCGGATAAGGGGTGATCTATGGAAACAAATACATCTTTCAGAAAAGGAAGACGCTCAGTAAGGTTCCTCTCCATCTTCCGCACCCTCCTGCGACAAGTTTCCAGAGCAACAGACAACGCTTGACTCCCAATCACAACCTTATCTTGCTTATGATGCACGGGAACCATCAACTGACCCACATCAGGCTGAAGATCAGTCATCCCTAAGACCTTAGCCACGACATCGTCCAAACGAAGAAGATCCATAACATCCCAAGTACTGGCATCCTTCTTAGCAGATAATTCCCGGAGAAGCGGAAAGTCTAAACCACGAAGATCACGGACAACAGAATTAAAGTCAGCCTCCGCGGAGGGATTATAAGCTTCAAGGTCACTTAGACATCTTCCAGCCTGTCCATGTTCAATTCCAGCGGCCAAACCCTCCTGCATCCCTTTCTCGATAGCACGGCCGAAAGCATTTCCAAGAGCCTCCATATACTCAGTAGAGTTGAGACATTTAGCCATTAGAAGCTTCATGCCATGAGTCAACAACCATCTCTGCCCCGCGATGGCGTTAAGGAGGTGCGGATGAAAATTCTCCTGGAAATGCATACAACACCTGGTAAAGTCAGCATCAATCTCAGCCAATCTAGCTTCAAGAGGTTTCATAAGGTTATCCTGGAATTCCTCTAGCTGTTTCATGCTTCCCTCATACGTCTCCAGCTTCTCACGGAGACCCGCAGATGAAACTTCCAACTCATGCACCTACAAATAAAAAATATATACATAAGAAAAAGGAAACTACAAAAATATGAAAAGGATTATATATATATATATATATATATAAGAAAAGGAAAAAACAAAAATATAAGAGGACAGTTAAGGATAGAAAATGATACCGGATTCACAAGAACTTTGGTTATGAGACCTCAAAGAGAAGAGGCGGTTTCCCAATCAGAAAGTTTCACAGTCCTTCTCAACAATAGATCATTCGAGGCCTGTCGCTTTTAATTTCAGAGCACTACGCTCTTGCTCAAGAAGGCCGTTGTGCTCCTTAGCGGAAGCAACCTCGCCTCAGAGCGAACCCTCAATAGCCTCGAGACTAGAAACCCGAGTACGGAGTTGAGCCACCTCCATAGACTCATCCTTCGCCTGCAACAACTGAGACCTTAACTCCTCAATCTCCTTATCCTTCACTTGCAACAAATTATTCTTCTCCTCAGCAAGGGACTTCCACTTCCTTTTCTCCAAAATATTATACTCAGCACGCATTCTCACCTCAGAACTCAAACTCAAATTGCGTGCGGCAGACACATTAAACTCAGCAAATAACTGTTCATGCTCTATTCCGCGAACAGTTTTGAAGAAAGCGGGAGGAGTAAAATGATCAATCATATTAGCACATGACCGCCCATCGTTCAGCTCAAAACCTTTAGTCACAGACCACTCAGGAATATAAATCTCTTGCAAATCAACGTCCGCATCCCCTCCCGCACGAATACTCCCAGCGACAAAATCACTGCCCGACCTCCCTGTAAAAAGGCTAAGAGTGCGATCCGTCTTATCAGATGAACTAGAACCAGCAAAAACAAACGGAGTCGGCACATCCTTATCCTTGCCAACGTCAACAGGAGTAGCGGTCGTAGTAGCAGCATTAGAAACAAAGGCCGTTACAGTGGTGGCCGCAGTCATCACCGGAGCGACAGACCTGACAAAGGAATCAACCTCAGGATCCGCAGATTTAGCACCTGAGTGATGAGAAGAATCGGATAGAACTACGAACCTCGCGGAGGGACCCATAGTTGGCAAAAAAGGACCAGTCACAGAATCAGTGTAATCTACACCCTCCTCTAAAGGTGAAGCTGTCACGGATGAAGTAATAAAAGGTAAGGTAGGAAGAGCTGGGACACCCTGTTCTACCATTAACCGAGAATCTTGAAGCAACCTATTAAGAACACTAGGAGAATTACCTAAAGCAGCGGAACCACCAATTTTTCCATAATCAGCCCTCAATCTCTTGGGCGGATGAGAAGCGGTAGGAGTACTCTCACTTCCGCGGGTAACCCTCTTTTTCTTTGAACGTTTAGGCCCGGATGCTTCAGTTTCAGCAACAATATTATCCGTGGTGGGCACGATTGGTTCAACATTACCATGACCGCCAACGGAAGCAACTTCCTGATCTCCACCACCGCTGCCACCTGCATCTTCAACAAACTCTCTTTCGATACTAGCCGACAACTCCCTAGAAGGGCGAGGAACTGAGGTTGGAAGTAGGGTCACGGTACGATGTTTGGCCACTGTCACGATAGGTTTCTCATTCTCAGTCCTCGCTCGCTCAACAACCCTCACCTTGCGAGGGTCAGCAGTCCGAATAAAAGCATTCAAATCCATCTCTGCAAAAGACAACAGGAAAAAAGAATTAAAAAAAGGGGGAAACAAAGACAAATAATCAACGTGTATACGGAGAAGAACACCCACCCTCTCCGTCCTCATGCTCAAATCGAGGATAAGTATCTTTGTTGAGAAGGTAATTACGGCTTATGCCAACCCAGCAAAGAAATTCTTCCGGGAACCTAAGGAACGGAGAGGCTTGAGCAATAAGGGTACTAGCATGATCCACATTATATTCAGATATGGTGGGAGATCGATCTTTAACAATGCTTGTGCCCAAAAACCAACCAAACCGAGCATTAGCAGGAACTACAAACTCATCCACCTAGAAAAAAGTGGTCCATTCCAGTTCTTCACAAGTCTAAATCTTAGAATAACAAGCACGACGTCCGGCTACGTTTGGTAAACCAAACCCAACCATTCTTAGAATATGCATATAGAAATATCGAAACAGAACCAACATTGGATTAATATTACAAACGGTACATATGGAGTTTTCAAAATGAGAAACCTTGGCAGACCCAAAAATAGACAATTGGGAGAATGAAATGCGGAAGTGAGTAAGAACAGACACAAAGAAGTTAGAGAATGGAATACGATAGTTGGCATAATCAAAGAACCGGGTATACATTCCAACTTTACCAGTCGGCCTTTCATGCATAGTGGCATCAGAACTCGGCAATTGAGGATGAACTTCTCTTCCTCAGGAACAAATTATTTTGGCATAAATAAAAAAAAAAAAAAAAAAAAATAGGCTCAAGGTGTTCTTGTGTAAGAACACATTTAATGGATGTGATACTACCCATAATAAAAGAGAAGCAAAGAGGTTAACCTGAATGTAAACGAAGTTCTAGAATAAAGTGCTGTGCAAATAAGGAACCTTCAAGTTTATCAATAATGGTGGAAAAGTGAAATAGGTAAAAAAAGAAAACAGTGAAGCACGAATCGACTATTTATACCCATGGTATATTTAATTCGGGTAAATGCCAGATGATGACACGTATCAACACACCTCCTTATCAACGGTGCAAAAAACAAAGTAAAAAGATAATGATAACAGCTGGATGTGGGGCCCAGACGGTCAAATCACGCAGAAGATGAAAGGACACGAAGAACCCACGTAACCAACGACAAACTGCCAAAACGACACAAAAGACGCGGAACAAGATGGGAACAAAAGAAAAAATGCTCACGGAACTCTAGTCTAGTAACGCTCACCGCACGTTATAATTGTTACCGCGTATAATAAGCGAACTAGACTGGGAGGACTTGATGACGTATAATATGGACACCAAGCTCATTGGGCTTAGTTCATAATATATGCATATGGGCCCAGGCCCAATACAACAAATAGCCAGACCACTAAGCCCGACAGGGGTCACGCTCCGGATATGCCAAAGACGCACGTGAGTATCTCTAAAGCCGCACCCGTTGCATTTCCGCGGACAAACGCTGACCGCGAAAGGATACTCACGTCCGCAGACACGATTACACGTGGATCCTTACCCGACAAGGGACCCACTCCGGCCACTAACAGTCACAAGCGAAATACTAGGAAACCCTAGTATTGGGTTTGCCTATAAATAGGGGTCATTAATCACCCCAAAAGAGGTACATTCTGTCTAATCACTATTACACATGCTCTGACATTTCTCTGACAAACATGTATACTTACTCTCACGCCGGAGCATAATTGTGGGGTCCGCCCCACAATAAGGCTAACGGTTTACTCTCGTTTGTGCAGATCGCCCCTTTATCACTTGGATTAGTACAAGATCTATATCAAAACTCGCTTGTCGGCCTAGCCCATCAAGTGACCCAGAGTCATATTCACCCCTACACGCTTTTTGTACTAACAATGCACAAAGCGCCTCCAATCTCTAGGCAAACATTCCAGTGTCAAGTTAAATCTGGTATTCAAACATCCTATGAAAGTCAACATTTTGAGGCTCTTGCAACAGTTCCGAAAGTGTAAATAAGTTCTTGTTGGTTTGCAACATTTTTAGACCAGGTACCCTATACACCGTATAGGTGTATACGCTGTATATGGTATCACCCTATGCGCCGTAAAGACCTCCTGGTGTATTTTGCTACATTTTTCGGAAACGACACTTAAACAACTCGATAATTCTTAAAACTTATAAAACATAGTTCGTACATCATATATTTTAATTTATGTCCAAATTTGACATCATAAACGCGAGGAAGCTCAATTTACCAAAACATGAGTGTTAACTCAAACGCCCCTTTTCTACCCATTCTGCATAACTTGAATATATCACATTTACATACACAAAATTCTGTAAGTTTACTTGAAAACACATAAATTATCTGAAACGACCAAACTTTACAAACAATGATGACTTGACCAAAAACGTGGGGGAGTTGAACTTGATTTCACATTGAAATAAAGCTACTACTTGCTTAACAAGCCCAAAATGGCAGGTGACTTCTACTCCCAAGCTTCTTTTAATTAAGCTTTGCCTTTACCTTTATCTTACGAGCTCCAACCTACAAAACATGATTAACTAAAGGCATAAGCAGTGATGCTTAGTAAATAAATGGCATAACAAGTTAACATCACATGGTCCATGGATCATGCCATAAACCATAGTTTTTTTTATTTACTTGGGTTCCCAAATAGACATTGCGAGTTGACTAATCCCATGGCGACTACTCTTTTGAATTGCCCGGAGTCGGGGCATGTCAAGCTCGGTGGCCACAAAGGGATTGATTTTCTCCCCGTTGGATTCGAGCCATAGTTAGTTAAACGACTAACTAAGCTAAACTAGTATATAAAGCACTTACATCACACCATCATAACTTGCCTAAACACATCCAACATAAGTTGGACCTAAACCGTAGTTAGTTAACTAACTAAGCTAACCTTAGCATTGGATCCAAGCTAGCTAATTTTTGCTTCTTATACCCTAAACACTTTCAACCATTATCATAATCACTATGATAAAGCTATACGCAACATGTTATAACTAGGGGCGGTCCCAAGATTTTCAAGAGGGTGTTGCACAATTTTTTTTCATAAGTACCAAATATTTATCCAAACACTATATAAATAGCAAAAATGACAAACTAGTCAATAAAGTACATTGTCTCTTACTATTGACATCTTCGACGTTTTGAGCCTTGAAAGCGCTTCATCAGGTCTTCATTTGTAACCTTTGCAAATAATTTTTTTTTCTATGTTACAAATTAAAGCATCATTCATATAGTTTTCACTCACTTTGTTGCGGAGGTTTATCTTTATCAATTTTATTTCCGAATAAGATCTTTCTACGGTTGCGGTTGCCACATGTAAGAGTAAAGAAAGCTTCAATAACTTATAAATCAAAGGAAATGAAATATGCTTCTTTCATGTCACCATTAACGTAGCAAGCTCGGCAATTCATGTCAACTTCATAAAGTCTGTATCATGAATCACAATCTCATGGTAAAGATCAAGTTCCCGACTAAGAGAAAACCTATCCGCATCCGTAAAATCATCTCGATAAAACGTAGTTAAAGTAATTAGCTTTGATGCATCAAACATTGTAAATGAATCACCTGGACTTAAAGTTGACATATTAATACGTAAGTCAGTGCTTATCCCACCAAATCGATCTTCAAACTCTTGTATTTGCATATCTAAAATTGTGTTAAATATATCAATCTTTGTCGAATCTTTATGCCAGCTACTTGGTTTCTTTTAGCAACACAAATTTCATCCATCTTCAATACTACAAAATCATGTTTTTCACACAAAGAATTCACTATCTTCAAAAATGCATCAAACCAACTTGTTTTAAGTCTTACCAATGCTTGTTTTCTTTCTTTTATCATTGAAACCGCTTCTACAATATTTTGATCTCGTTTTTGAAGAGATTTCAAGAATAAATCCGTGATTCCTAAAATGTGCTCCATCAAGTGGCAATAAAGCACAAACTCAAACTTTTTAAAATCTAAATTGTATTTAATGTAAATGTAATTCCTTTTAAATAATAATAAAAATACTTTTTAATATCTACCTTTTATGTTAGAATGAATGAATGATACTTGTTGTCTTGACGTGTAGAATAAGTGAGAGTTTCTTTCTTGGACGAATGGAGGAACAGAGTAAACGAATGAATGAATGATAATTGTGTTGTGCAGTATTACTATTAGATGATTAGATCTAATTAATTTGGGTTTATTGGGCTTTTTATATATTTATAATTATATTTTTGGCTAAATAAAAGGTGCGTCATAAAAAATTATTACACTAAGTAATCTTTCACCATAAAGAGATAAAGTAGCGATTTTTTTGGGGGTTGCACATATCAAGAAACGACGATTTAAAAAAATGCACTTTGGGAACAAAAATAGGGTGTAGCATGTGCTACACCCGGCACCAATGTGGATCCGCCCATGGTTATAACCAATTTACTTACCTCGAAACATGGCTAATCCACTTCAAAGAGCGACACTAATTCACTTTATTCCTAAACGAAAATCATTAACAAAACTTAGCATTTGTTCATTACATAACAAGGGGTTACTTTCTACATATCTATATTCCAAACTACCTCTTAGCATGCACATGATCACTTATCATGATCACATGAAAACTCCCCCAAACCATCAATTTAACCATAAACTATTTAAGAAAGAAGAACATAATCTCTAAATTTATTACCCATCAACTCTTGTTCGAAACCCTTTACCCAAAATCCAAATTTTGACATTTAAGAAACCCTAACTTCAATCTTGCAATGCAACATGAAAAATCATATGATTGTTTAAGCTATACCTCTTTAAAATGGAAACACAATTTCACCAACAATAGGTTACTTTGAATCTCTTGTTCTTTCCCCCTCTTGCTATCTCACCTCACACACAACCACACTCTTCTACACAGTTTTAGAAAGTCTATGAAAGTGGTGGAAGATCTATCTTACTACCTCCGTCCCATAATAAGTGTCCACTTGAAATTTTCAAAGTCTTTGTTATTGAATTTTGATCATAAATATTTGTATTTGTGTTATATAATACTTAATAAAAGTTATATGAATAGATTCGGTTTTTAAATGAATTTTCAATGGTATAATTTTCATCAATTATTATATAACACAAATAAAAATATTTATGGTCAAAGTTAGATAAAAAAAGACTAAAAAAAGTTCAAGTGGACACTTATTATGGAACGGATGGAGTATTAAAAATCTGGTACAAGTTTGCATATAATGCACTTTTAGTCCTTTAAGTCTCATTCCTAATACTTTGGTCACAAATAACTTTATATACCGAACATACACATACTTTGACTTTTGTTTGACTTTTAACTTAAATTTTATTGACTAACTAATCATAATAAGTCGTCTAACACATATTTACAATAGTGAAACTAATATAATGGTGTTATAATAATAAAAGTACCTCAACACGTAATAACAACTAAATGGTTAAGAAGCTTGCATGTGGCGAAGAAACGCCACGATCTCGTCACACCGCCAATTCCTTACTCTAAACCAACGTATCAAATTTATTGACTCGCGGATCGACCAACCGAAGACACACAATATTTTGTTGCAAAGGTTTTTAAAGAAAAGAGAGGCTTACGGAAAAGAAATTTGAATTGCTTTGTGGCGGGATAAGTTGTGATCTTATTCCTAAGGATATTAAGTAAAATAACATCACTCATTGGTAAAGCATGAATTAGCCTTCGAGTTGTGGCTTCTTGTTCATCTTTCACTATCTGACCTTTTAATTTAGGTTTCTCTTCTCTTTGTCTTTCATATGACCTTTATTCCTTTGAAATGACCATTTTTGAATATACCTAATAAGAGATCGTTAACGATCTATCTCAGAATCTATTTTCTTGGAAGGATATTTGCTAATGCCTAGATGACAAGGCATGCCATGAAAAGGCTCATTCGTACTATTAACCATTCTCTCAATTTATTCCGCTCGTTATCCAATTCTAGGAAGCTACTCCGACCTACGAGAGAGAGTGCTAGGAAGGCCTTTTCTCTTTACTCAAAAGCCTGTGAAAGCTGTTTTCTAAAGGTAGGTACTACGGCCTATAAGAAATATCGAAAAAATGATTTCTTTTAGGCGCTTCTTCTCCTTTCAATCAAGCTAGGCTGGAGACTTTCTCTCTCTATCCAAGCAAGCCACCCAAAAAAAAGCACGTGGCTGGCGCTTAAAGCCCTCATTAGGATGAGTCGTGCGGGGCGCCTCTTGAAAAGAGGAAATTCCCCACCGCTTTGCCTTCGATGAAAGCCCTTATGTCAGCTCTTCTCGCTTCATTGCCGTTTTATATATAGCACTGAGACCAGTTTTGACTAGACCCCTTATTTATGATAGGGTCTTTGCCTGTATAAAGGAAAAAAAGTCTTTGATTATCATAATTTATCTTTTTCCTAGGAGAGCGAAATACTTTAAATTCAATTATACTTGTCTAGTGAATATTTTAGAAAATATGTTACAATTCTCGTTAATGTTTACAAAACATATATTATTTTAACCTCTTAACATGTGTCATGTTAGCTTTGTGAACGGAAAAAGATTGAAAGAGGGAAAACATCACGCAACAGTATTGGTCAAACTTCTTTCACATGTTTGTGTGTAATATTTTTTGTAACTTTTGTGCATTATCTCATATTTAATTAAGTTGTGATTCAATATTTACACTTTGTTCTCTACATTTTATTTGAATACATTAAAGGAGTAATATGGATAGGGTTTATAAAAGCCACATAAAATTACCAATCATACTTTCACAAATTTCCCGATAGACAAAATGATATATATACTATCATTATCACATTCTTGTTCAAAAGTTAGAAACGTTCTCAGAGGTGACCTGTGATAAGCTGTTTTAGGGCGACCATGGAGATAAGCGAATAGAGTTAGTTTTCTGTAGGATCCGATTAACCTATCTTTTTCTCACTCTTTGCATTCATGCATATCAGAGTGATTGATTATAAGACTATCGGTATGTTGGTCGCGATGCTTGTATGATGATCGAAGAAGGTGCTGAGATTTTGTAATATAGAATGATGAGGAGTGAGATTTTGAATCTTTTCTAGAGAGGAAAGTTGGATGACGAGAAGTTGATAGAGAGAAATTTAAAGAAAGAAGAGAATCAGCTCTTGTTTCTTTGGTATCTCGCCGTGTCCGGTTATGATGCGGCTCGTGGTAACGTTATGTTTGGTTTAGGGGATAGTGGTTTCTTCTTACTTTAATTTCTCTTCTCAACTCTCTTCTTATCGTTGTTGACTCATTCTTACAGCGTTTAAAGATCACAAACTCTCTTTGGTTTATCCGCTCTGGTTTTGTTCTCTAAGGTTTCGAGTGTGGTTGTGTGTATGATATGAGTGAAGGGTTAATCGGTTTCCTACAGAATACTTATTGTGCGTATACATGGTCCTTAAACTGGCTATCACAGGTCACCTTTGAGAACGTTTCTAACTTTTGAACAAAATGTGATAATGAGAGTATATATTTCATTTTGTCTAGGTCGGGAAATTTGTGAAAGTATGTTGGTAATTTATGGCTTTAACCCTTTCATTTACTCTTTTATTCTTTCAAATAAAAAGTAGAGAACAAAGTGTAAATATTAATCTAACTTATTTAAATATGAGATATGCTCAAAAAGTTTACAAAAAATATTACACATAAACATGGAAAGAAGTTTGACCAATAATGTTGCGTGATGTTTTCTCTTTCATCTTTTTCGTTCACAATGGTAACATGACACATGTATGTGTAAATATATTTTTGTAAACATTACGTGAATGTAACATTTTTTCTAAATATTCACTAGACAAGTATAAGTTTAAAGTATTCCTCTCTAGGTAAAAGATAATTTTTGATAATCATAGACTTTTTCCTTTATTCAAGGCAATAAACCCTATCTAAAGAAGGGGTCTAGTCTAAAACTGGTCTCGTGCTAGATTTAACGCAATGAGCGAGAAGGCTGACATGAAGGCTTTCATTCGAAGCGCAAAAGCGGTGAGGAATTCTCTTTCAATGGCGGCCCGCACGACTCAGTCTAAAGTGAGGGCTTAGCCAACGGAACACGTGCTTTTGGGGGCTTGCTTGGATTGAAGTGAGAAAGTCTCAGACTAGCTTGAATCTGATATGAGAGACGAGCGCAATAAAAGAAAATATTTTTTCGATATTTTTATAGGACCGTGTATCATACCTTTAGTAAAACAGGCTTTCACAGGCTTTTGAGTATAAGAGGAAATTGTTCTGCAATCTCATCTCGTAGGTCGAGTAGCTTCCTAGATAGGGAGTACGAGCGGTAGTAAATGAGAGATGGTTAATAGTAAGAATGAGCCATTCATGGCATGCCTTGTCAGCTAGGCTAGTTAGCTAATTCCTTCCTGGAAAACAGAATTCTGCGATGAGAGTGTATATCGATATTTATGTACGGTAATAAAAAAGTCATTTCTCTAGGAATAGTCATAGAAGGACTCAAGAGAAGAGAACCTAAAATGAAAGGTCAGATAGTGAAAGATGAACAAGAAGCCACAACTCGAAGGCTAATTCATGCTTTACCAATGAGTGATGTTATTTTACTTAATATCCTTAGGAATAAGATCACAACTTATCCTCCGCCACTCATAGCATTCAAATTTCTTTGTCCGTAAGCCTCTTCTTTTCTTTAAAATACCTTTGCCAACAAAATATCTGTGTGTCTTTACGCGTTGGTCGATCCGCGAGTCAATAAATTTGATACGTTGGTTTAGAGTAAGGAATTGGCGGTGTGACGAGATCGTGGC
Organism: Tanacetum coccineum; assembly: GCA_026074375.1. Classification (NCBI taxonomy): domain Eukaryota; kingdom Viridiplantae; phylum Streptophyta; class Magnoliopsida; order Asterales; family Asteraceae; genus Tanacetum; species Tanacetum coccineum. The sequence goes on from BQNB010066592.1 coordinate 13,516, forward strand.
GTTTCTTCGCCACATGCAAGCTTCTTAACCATTTAGTTGTTATTACGTGTTGAGGTACTTTTATTATTATAACACCATTATATTAGTTTCACTATTGTAAATATGTGTTAGACGACTTATTATGATTAGTTAGTCAATAAAATTTAAGTTAAAAGTCAAACAAAAGTCAAAGTATGTGTATGTTCGGTATATAAAGTTATTTGTGACCAAAGTATTAGGAATGAGACTTAAAGGACTAAAAGTGCATTATATGCAAACTTGTACCAGATTTTTAATACTCCATCCGTTCCATAATAAGTGTCCACTTGAACTTTTTTTAGTCTTTTTTTATCTAACTTTGACCATAAATATTTTTTACTTTGTTGTTATATAATTAAATTGATGAAGTATGTATTCCATTGCAAAATTCATTAAAAACGAATTATCTATATACTTATTAATTAAGTATTTTATAACATCAAATACTAAAGGTATTGATGATTCAACAAATTCAATAACAAAAGTCTTTTGATAAATTTCAAGTGGACACTTACTATGGGGAAAGCAGCGTGTAATTTGATTGTTGGGGTTTATTGTATGATTGTTTTGGTGAGTTCTTCCACCACTTTCATAGACTTTCTAAAACTGTGTAGAAGAGTGTGGTTGTGTGTGAGGTGAGATAGCAAGAGGGGGAAAGAACAAGAGATTCAAAGTAACCTATTGTTGGTGAAATTGTGTTCCATTTCAAGAGGTTATAGCTTAAACATCATATGATTATTTCATGTTGCATTGCATGATTGAAGTTAGGGTTCTTAAATGTCAAATTTAGGAATTTTAGGTAAAAGGGTTTTTGAACCAAGAGTTGAGGTAATAATGTTAGAGGATTAAGTTCCTTAAATAGTTTATGGTTAAATTGATGGTTTGGGGGAGTTTTCATGTGATCATGATAAGTGATCATGTGCATGCTAAGAGGTAGTTTGGAATATAGATATGTAGAAAGTAACCCCTTGTTATGTAATGAACAAATGCTAAGTTTTGTTAATGATTTTCGTTTAGGAATAAAGTGAATTAGTGTCGCTCTTTGAAGTGGATTTTGTTGTAATTGAATCCATAATCTTGAAGTTGTGTCCTCATCCACATTACTTGAGCACAACTTGCAGATAACGCCACGTACTCTGCCTCTGCTAAAGACATTGCAGTGCAGTTTTGTTTCTTTGACATCAACGTACTTAAATTAATAAAGCTTATCACCAAGGAACTGTTTCCCTCTCAGAAGTGCTTTTTCGAGTATCAATGCATCGGCATGATCAGCGTCTAAAATGCTGTTAGTTCAAAGCCAGATCCTTTGGGATACCAGATACCATGTTAATTGGTTCCTTTAGCAGTTAATGATTCTTTTAACCTTCTTGAGGTGCTTTTGTGTTGGTCGTGCTTGATAAGTGCACAATAGATACTGCTTGTCACTAAGTTTGGTCTACTTGATGTTAGTACATGAGTGACCCAATTTTACTACGATATTCAGAGTGGTCTACGGGTTCTCCACTCAAAATTCTACATTCTAGTTTGGTTTAGTAGGCCAATGGTTGTTACCAATGGTGTGACAAATTGTCCATATTATGCTTTTCAGAATTTCTTAAAGCGTACTGGCCTGCATTGACTAAAAAATTTTTTTTTACCTTTTGGGACTGGGGGGATCTGTAGACCTAAAACAGAACTTCATCTCCCCACTTAAGGACATTTTCAAACTCTGTGCTTAACTTTTCAAATCTTTTTGAATATTTAGGGTTGTAGACCAAAAATTATGTCCATCAACGTAAATTGCACAAGTAGAATACTTCCCCGTATTGTATCTTGAATAAAGTTGGGTCAATTGTACTTCTAGTAAAATCCTTTGGACATCAGGAAGTAGAAAGTTTATCATATCTAGGCTCTTTGGAGCTTGCTTTAATCTTACAAAAGCTTTCCTCAGAGGTAGACTTTTTTGGATGATCTGGTTCAAGAACCTCTCTGTTGAGCAACTTATAAACCCTCCTCTTCAGTGGACCATTAAGAAATGCCGTTTTCACGTCCATCTGATAGATTGGAAAAGACTTGTGTGTTGCGTGGGCAACAAAAATCCGAACTGCTTCCAAGCGAGCAACTGGTGCAAATGATTCTTCGAAATCAATACCCTCTTCCTGAGCATAACCTTTAGCTACAAGTCGTTGCTTTGTGGAATTTCAGTTCTGTATCTCATCCTTCTTGTTCTTCCATAACCACTTTAGCTTTATAATCATCTTGCCAAATGGTTTGTCGACTAGTTCCCAGACTTTTAGTCTGTCGAACTGATGAAGTTCATCCTGCATTGCTTCGATCCATGCAGAATCAGCCATTGCCTCCTTAATGTTCTTCGGTTCAACAATACTCACTGTGAGCGCGAACATACACATTTCAGGATCTGTGGCAAGTTGTCGTCTTGTTTGAACTGGCATGGTTGGATTTCCACGAACTTGTTCTAATGGATGATCTCTGGTCCATCGGTAATCATTAGCCTCAAAGTATTGAGTCGAACAGTTTCCAAGTACGAAATACCTATACGTCACCGTTTTTACAGGTCATATTGAATTTTAAATTATTATTATTTCCACATAGGTTAAGAAATTCCACATCACTTTTTCACCTCACTCACCTACTTTTAATATCATTTTCCTTGATCCAACCCCAAAAAACATCACTAAGATCTTCATCTTTTTCGGCGAGCTCATTAAATCCATGAACACCCTTCTACTACTCACACACACAGAGTAAGTATATATCAATCATTATATATTACTAATTCATCATTCATTTTGTAACGTCATATATTCCAAATGAGCATCTTTCTAGTAATTAACACATTTCTGTCATACAGTATATATTTATATCATGTGTGGGTCAGCCAGGGATGATAAAATGTGGATCTCGTATTCTGTTTATTCAATCACCAATCAACTTTACTTATCATTTCCTTATCTATCACACTTCGACAATAACTACAAACACAAACAAAGTTGGATTTTGGATAAGTTTATCTCTGACCGCGAACACGACGGCAGCCACCAACAGATCTCCAAAATCCTCAATGTTTGTTTGCATCACCACGACCCAACACCATCTACCCAACAACATCATCGATCTTCAGATTTACACAAGAACAACAACATCATCGATCTTCAGATTTACACAAGAACAACTAAATGTTTTTTCTTCTTCTAAACACGAATCAAAACAAAATCTCAAATAAGAATTTGTAACATATATTTGCATTGGTTGTTGGAAACATATATGTTTCATGGGATCTCTTCGAAATTTATTTTATTTTAAGAAAATGTGCTTCGAGATATTTGGTGGCTGGGTTTTTGTGTTGGATAAAAGAAGAATCAAGCACAAATGATTAGTATTCTTGTGTATAAAAAGGGGTCATTTTTTTGGTAAACCATCCCATAGGGTATAAAAATGGGTTATAAACACTAGGTGGAAAAAGTCAACTAACACGTGAATTAAAATTAAAGAGGTGGAAATTATAAAAATTATGTTTCTTATATTTACCGGTACTAACAAGTTTGGATGGTGATAATGAGTATATATTTCATTTTGTCTAGGTCCGGAAATTTGTAAAAGTACGTTGGTAATTTATGGCTTTAACCCTAAATGAAAGTATATAAAATGGTGCAGAGAAAAAGAAATATTGTCGAAAATTTGTTAGTGTTCTTGAGTTTTAAGAAAAAAAGAAGAAAGTTACAAGAAAAATGTTATTTGACAATTATGTTATCGATCATATATTTGATGAGGCTCAAAAATTAAATTAAAAAGGAGAAAATGCGTAATAAAAGAATGCATTGCTTTTATTTCTAACTTTGATCCCAAAAGTAGGGTGAAAGTTTTGGCAAAAGAAAAACTCAACTATTTCCTTTTTTTTCTCAGTGTTCGATCATACTTCAATTCAAAGCGCTAACAGGATTGACTATGACAAACGTAAACAAGGGCTCTTCTATTGAAGAGGTTCCCCTGGCGTACGTAAGAGCCGAACCTTCAAAACCTCTTTACTACTAAGCTGATCACAACTCGTTTACGGTTGTTAGCGAGGTAGGAGAGTGGCTAATGTCCCTCATCCTTTGAAATCCATTAACTAGCATTTAGAGCAATTAGGGTTGGTTTCTCTCTTGGGTTAGCCAGCTTCTCTCTTTTAGGATGAGGGAGAGGACTTTGCTAATTTTATCTCATTATGCTTAGAAAGCAAGGATTTTAGGGCCTTGAAGGAGGGGAAGAGTGAAGCTTTAGTTTCGTTGCCAGACAGAGCTTCTAGCCGACCATCGGCTACCCCTTTCGAGTGGCGTCATATGAGAAAAAAATGAGCATTACCCGCTCTATCAAACAGGACGACCTACTCATTAGTTGAATCAGACTTTGCCACTCACCTTCATCCGAAAAAGAGAATTGCTATAAAGTGAAGACAGATGTCAGGCAAAGGTGTACTAGTACCAAAAGTGATCCCGAGTAATTCTCAACCAACATATGCGATTCATTTTCATAAAAAATCTAACACGTAAAAGACTTCTTACCTGCCAAACTTAAAAACACACATGTTTTTGTTTTCTTCACTTCTATTTTCTTTACACCTAAAATCAAAACTTGAGAGTTATTACATCCAAACAAGAGATATTACCACAATACAATTTTTCTGTTGTGGTGATATTTTAATCGACTTAACGTTCTCTTTGACCTCATTTTAGCTTACATTTTAGCAAAATTATCTTGCATTTTGAAAAGAATAAAATAAATCTTTCTTTGTTGATAAAAATTCACTTTTATTTTCTTTTAGTATGTTTAATAAAAAACAATCTAAACTAATCTTTATTCTTTTTTTTAAATAAACTAGACGAGTACCTGTGCATAGCAACATGATTTTATAGCGACAGATAGTTTTAGTGATAAAAAAAGTTTATGGTTATAAACGAAAAATATTTAAAGTTTGAGGATTTGAGGATTAAACATAATGTTTTGAAATCCGGTTCGACTTAGGCCCGTTTCCGGTGGGAAAAACGGGTCAATTGAACCGGGTTCTATATTTCCGAAACCCGGTTAGACCCGTTAGGTTTGAAGTGAGCCGGGTCAACCCACCTGGTTTTCGACATGTATTAATAGTGTGTTAATAGTTTCCACTTTTGCATATGCCTTTCGAAAATAGTGTAAGGACTTCTTAAAATACCTTAAGTTTTTCACTTTCAAGATTTGTAGTTTTTTGAGTAAAGTACATTTTTGGTCCTTGTGGTTTAGTGCGTTTTTCACTTTTGGTCCAAAATTCAAAAACGTTTTGGTTTTAGTCCAAAAGTGATACTTTTGTTTCACTTTCAGTCCAAACATGTTGAAAATTTGGACCAAAAGTGAAATACCCACCAAACCACAAGGACCAAAAAAACATGCTTTTGGACTGAAAGTGAAACAAAAGTATCACTTTTGGACTAAAACCAAAACGTTTTTGAATTTTGGACCAAAAGTGAAAAACGCACCAAACCACAAGGACCAAAAATGTACTTTACTCTAGTTGGGGTTATGGTGGGGGCTGGGATGACTCGTCATAAGGCTTGGGATGATGTAGTTTTAAAGCTTCAATCGCGTTTGTCTAAATGGAAAGCGAAAACCCTCTCGATTGGTGGTAGGCTTACTTTGTTAAAATCAGTTCTCGGTGCATCTCCCCTTTATAACATGTCCATTTTTAAGGTTCCTAAAGGCGTGCTTAAGGTAATGGAGTCAATTCGTAGTAACTTCTTTAAAGGTGTCAGCATGTTGGAGAAAAAAATTTCATGATTGCTTATGGATACGGTGTTAGCTTCGAAGAGAAAGGGGTCTTGGGTTTCGAGTTATTTCGCTTAATCGAGCGATCCTCTTAAGTGGTTTTGGCGTTTCGTTTCGCAGATGATTCTTTGTGGTTTCGTGTTATCAAGCGGTTCATCGGGGTTAAGATTGGATTACTCATTCAGTTCGTAAGGTTTCCATATGAGTTCGATTTTGCAAGCAGTTCAAGTCTTAAGTCATCTGGATTTGATTTCTTGTCGTATTGCTCTAAACGTATCGGGGATGGTCAATCTACTAGTTTTTGGAAAGAGACTTGGATAGGGGATATTCCCTTGTGTGAGTTGTGTCCGCGTTTGTTTGCCCTTGATTCTGCTCCCAATATTTGTGTGGCGGCTAAGATGGCTGGCCCCCTGGATACGTCTTTTCGGAGATCAGTTAGAGGAGGGGTCTGAAACAGCAAGGGAATTCTCAAATTTAAGTTCGTTTTTGCATTCAGTGGTTCTTTCAACGTATAATGATCGTTGGTATTTCTCCCCATTTCTCAGCCAGTGGTGAATTTAGTGTGAAAAGTATACTCGTCCTGTATTGATGATTTGGTGCTTCCCGCTCATTCTGAGCCGACTTTTAGGGTGGGTTAAGTTAATTCCTATTAAGATTAATGTTTTTAATCTGTGCGGAGCTCGTCCGGGGGTGTTGGCCTACTAGATACAATCTGGTCCATAAAGGTGTTATTTTGGAGTCTCTTCTTGCCCGGTTTGTTTTTCATTGAAGAGGAGGGTATCATTTGTGATTTCGTTGGTTATTTAACTCAGAGGTTCTGCATCGAGATTGCGTTGGTGGGAGATCGATTTCAGCTTTGCGTTCGTTCTCAGAATGGGACGAGTGGTTCTCTTCTATTCGTCTTCGGTTCAGTTAAGGTTTTTGGAAGGAGTCTTCTACGTTCGCTTGGTCGGTTTATTTGGGGAATTTCGTGATCGTTCTCTTATGATGTTCAATAAGCGTCTAGATCGATCCTTTTTGAGACATATACAAGGACCAAAAAAGCATGCTTTTGGACTAAAAGTGAAACAAAAGTATCACTTTTGGACTAAAACCAAAACGTTTTTGAATTTTGGACCAAAAGTAAAAAACGCACCAAACCACGATGAACAAAAATGTACTTTACTCTAGTTTTTTCAATTATGTGTAGCATAGATACACGAGGTTGTATGTATATGAATAGCTCATATTATTCATCTTTAAGAGTTTAACTCATGCGTACACAGGTTTGAAAATTAAATACGGCTAAATTATAATTATTAGGAGTATAAATATCAAATGTAAACACGAGTTAGTGTGATATAAAAATAAATATACACAATTATGTAATTCATATTTAAAGCATATATATAAGGATATTCAAAAATATATATTTTTTAACTTCGTCAAGGGTTATTATGTGCTATTAAACTCGCATATTGTGTACAACATGATATCAGTTTTTAAATTTAAACAACAATGTCAACCTCAACACCAATGTCAGTTAAACAAAGTTAAGTATTTCATCAAACAAAAATCTTTACAAAATAACAATCGATAGGTATGATGTTTCTAATTTTTTATTATTTTTCAATTATATGTTTAATTAAAAAGTTTAAATACTTCCAAATTTGGCATTATTTTGGTGGAGAAATCTGACGGAGAAAAAAAAACACATAAAAATATATGTGTCAAATTTATAAAAACAAAAACTTGAAAAAAGAGGAGGTAATTAATAAAACTTTAGTGGTTTAATTTTAAATAAATTATATAGAGTTAATTGTAAATTTATAGATTTACAAATTGTATTATAACTTTAAAAAATAAACAAATAACCCCTTAAACTTAATACCCCTGGACTTTATGTTTTAAAATACAACAAACGCAAATAATTCTTACTTCCAACAAAGATTTAACATTATTTAATCACATCCCAAATCTACCCGAAGACATTTTAATTGATTTTTCATTGTCTGCATAAAATCATGTTATACAACAAAATAGAAAAACATCGAAGCACATAAATTATCGTCAATAAAGAAAAACTGTGTTCTAGCTCTTCATTGATGGGTTTGGAAGAAACTATAATTTCTGTAAAATATAACAATTATAACAATTGAATTTCTGTAAAAGTATTTATTTTCATTGACATGTTTTCAAAAATGGAAGTAAATAGTTCGAATATAACTAGGAGAAATTTAATCCCGTTGTGGCCTCGGAGGTACACTTGAGCCGACTCCGGGCTACCTAAAAGTGTAGTTTCACTGGGATTAGTTGTCTCACAATATGGAGTCAGAAAACAGGTAAATAAAAAAATTACTAATTATCCTTCTACGTAATATATAAAATATTTAATAAATCTATTCTTTTAATATAATTTCGATAATACTTTATACATAACTTTTAAAACAGAAAAAATAAAAATTATATATATATTTAAAAAAAACATAATGTATAAGCCTCGTGCGTGCACCGGAATTAAAACTAGTATATAATAAAAATGTTTAATTATTATATGTATGTATATTAAGCTAAAAAATTAAATAAATATAATTTATGTGTAAACACCGTGCGTGCATAAAATTTATGACACAAACAAATTTAAATATTTAATTGCCTTTGTAGTGTGACATTCTTGTCGCCGACTTTATCAAACTTGAAGTGAAGTAGTGAATTGCTAGAGATTTGAAGTGATTTGTGACATTCTTGATCCTTGTAGTTCAACACAAGCACATTTTATTCTTTGTGTATCATCCTTCAAGTACTTGTATTTAAACCTTTTCACATAATCTTCACGATCAGGGATCTATTTGTGTTTGAGCACGAGGAGATCTGGAGACTTAAATACATTATCTATATAGATACATGAACAAAAAGTAGTGAATAAAACTGATACACACGCATTCAACAAAATGGGCAACTTAGCAGTTCTTGAAACCAAGTAACTGATATACAATCTTATATAATAGTTGAATCAAGTTGAAATCATTTGCACTACCTAAACCAATGCACATATAGTGGGCCTTGTCCCAAGTTGTCGGTCCGATCATGTCCAAAACCAAGAATCCAAACGATTGACTCGAGGTAAGACCCTACCCGAGTGACCATCGTCCGGTTCTCGGTCCCTTATGATTGGTGTTCTCGGTCTTCGGGTAAGGATGGTCCGGCCTGGGTTTGACCAGATGTTCACCACCACAAGTTACAATAGAAACAACCATCTAAGGATGCCTATGGGCAAAAGGGCTTGTGATTATCACTCTGAAATGTGTGAGGTTTAAGTTTAATTCTTTGCTAGGTGCCATACAACCTAAAGTGGCAATTCAACCTCCTGAAAAATGATGGTTTTACATAGTTTGAGTCTGTGTGGCGGTGGGTTCAAATCCAATAAATTAGTCGACCAAAAGGTCATAAACCAAGGTTACCAAAAAAATTGCAATAGAAACACATTAACATTATAGGGATGGCGGAAAAACCTGAACATGAACTAACTGAGGCAAGGCGGGTCATGCTTATCGAGTTACGAGGCGGGTTTGGGGCTTAATCGGGTTTGGGCGGAGAGCGAGGAATACCATCCCAGGCCCACCCCGCCCGAATAATATGTATAACATATACATATATATCTACACAGTATTTTGTTCGTATTTACATAATAAAAAAATATTTATCTAATATTGTTAGTCTTTTATCTTTGTTAGTGCCGGGGCGGGTTTTGGAAGAACACCGCGACCCAACGGGGTCCCGATTAGATCCCCGGTAGGGATCGGGGTGGGTCAGAGAATGAGGTTTTTCTCGTTCTATTTTCGGTTTGATAGGCCCACCAATCCAGCCATAGCCCATGACAAATATCTAATAAACAACGATGCTTTTATCTTCTTTGATTCCCCATCTCCACTACCATTTACGCCATCATCATTTGCCCATTTTGCTCATTTTTAAACTAATCGAGTAATTGTACGTCACTACCGGAAAAATATCATTGAGCTCGTATGTCAAAAAAAATTGGGCCCCCCTTAATATAAAATCCTGGCTTCGTCCCTGGTCGCTTCCTTGACCCTTTTGAGAAATGACCCTTCTTTGTTGACATTTTGGACCATTAACACTTGTCATTTCACCGTGACCCTGTTCCATACAAACGACACACTGCTAAACAACACTTTTTTTCGAACATAACATAACACAAGCCACTGAGCAAAAGCCATACTGAAACCTTGTCTATGATAAACCAAAAACTGCCTAAGCCGATGTGAACCACCATTTGAACGGCAAAAAAAAAGGCCACCCTGACCCACAAGTTAAAAAACCAGCTTGACCTGAACCGGAAAACGAAGCGTAGATATCAAATCTAATTTTGAATTACTGATACCACGACTTTAAGCCATACTGAAACCTTGTCTATCATAAGGTTATGTTAGAGTCAAGGGTGGCTGAAGAATATGGTCATTGAAGATTTTCATAACAAATCATTGTGGATGTTGGTTGAATGATTTGTATATGTGCTGTGTATGAAAATGTAGTCAAGAGAATATGGTCATTGGTGCATAAAGGTGAATTGATGAATCATGGGTTCTGATACTGTTAGCCTGGTGTGGCTCATTGTCAGACTTGCAGTCTTTAGTTCTATCCGATATCAACTAGTTAGTATCTGAGATATTATGTTAATTTTAACAGATAAGCTCTGTTTCTTGTATTTGAGTAGAGGTATAAAAGGATATAGGCATGTCTATTCCTTTGTTATTGATGTATCATTGCTTCTGTTTTAATAAGATATTTCACCTTTTGCACCCAAAAAAAAAGGGTGGCTGAAGAAGTGTGAGAAGGGGAAAAGGTAAGCGAAGTTCAAAAGGGTTGAGATAGGTTCAAATTAAGGTTTAGTTCATCAAAAGATGTTATATTAGTTTTCAAAGGCCCAAAAAAGTCTTGTACACAATGGTAAGAATAGCGGGATTGTTATGTGGTCTTTTTGAAATAAGTAACGTTACAATTTCAACGATTTCGAATATTTTACAGAAGATTGTGTTTTTACACAGATAGAGAAAGAAACAAAAAGGTATCATCACCTTCTTCTTAAAGTGGACTTTTTTTCCTGATATTGACAAGTTTAACTCAAATGATTAAACTATAACCTATTTGTTTTAGAGGCAAACTACATTTTCATGTAATGATTAAACTGTAATTCTGCCTAAAAATTTTGGAGGGCCTTGACCCTCCTGTCCGCACTAAGTTCCTCTCGTCTCTGCTTTTGTTGCTGTTAAAAGTTTTGTTATATCCTCTTATATTATATTCCAATGTATCTTTCTACGTACAATAATATTATATGTTTTTTCTTCGCTCATTATCTCTGCCAACCTGAACTTTTGTCGCATCAGCTTCAGTTCATAGTGTTCAGTAATATATTGCAGCATAGTGTTTAGTTCATCAGTTTGTTCAAACTTAAAAGGGTTATCTATCATTATCTATGGGGGTGTTTGGGATTGCTTATTTAAGTGCTTATTTGTTTTTATATAAGCAAAAACAAGTGTTTGACAAATAAGGAAGCTGTTTATTTGCTTAGTTTTCACTGGTTTGTACTTGCTTAAATTTATAAGCAGTTTATAATAAGCAATCCCAAACACCCTATACCACCCTAATTGAAACACTTATGCATATTGAATTACAAGAGCATCATCATAGTTTATTAGTTAATCAGTCTAGTTAGTATAAAGTTTACTTCTTATTCAGAAATGATTCATGATTAAACATTTTTTTTCCTGTCATTTACAGTTTTCATTCTTTAATACTTATCAAACATTCGTTTTTCATCGAATATTCACTAGCTCCCTAGTATCTTTTTATGAAACATCCGTAAAATGTTTGCATTTAACCTTAATTGAGCTGAAAAGTTATATGTTTGTTGTCAATATGCACTTCATATACTGTAGTACTTATGCTCTTTATTTTTTAGACAAGCTAGTTATTTGTAACATAATGAAGATACACAATAGGAAAATGGTGATAAGTATCTATATGCAGAGTCGAAGATTCTCTCTCTAGTCAATGAAAAAAGACCTGATCTTGAAGCAGCTTTAACTAGAAACAGTCGATGGGTTGTAAATAATCAGATAAAAAACATAATCTTGCGGTGTCCTGATCAGGCGGCGTCTGTTAATTTTCTCCAGAAAAAGTTCAAAAGTCTTGATCTTCAAGGGAAAGCATTAAACTGACTTAAGAAATACTCGTGTTGCTTTGAAACGTATCTTAAAAAGGATGGATACTATTGCCGGTTAACTAAAAAGATGATGTTCTTAGTACAAGAAGAAGAAAATGTAAGAGATATGCAAGAACCGGTAGTTGTTGAGAGATTAGCAAAGCTGTTAATGATGGCTGCGAATCATAGACTCAATGTGTCCAAACTTAATGAAGTTGGCAGAAGTGTAGGATTACCGGATGGTTATCTGATAAGGATCATACCTAAGTATCATGATATGTTCCGTGTGATTAATTATAGTGGAAGGAAAAGTTCAATGGAAATCGAGCTAATTACATGGGACCAAGACTTAGCAGTTTCCGCTATTGAGAAAATAGCTCAGTAGAGGGGTTCCAACCCGTCGTTCCCGTGTTCATTACCCTTAATATGGGTAAAATCCTGGGAGAAATTGCGTGAATTCGATTCATTTCCTTACATTTCACCTTATACACACCATGGTCGTTTAGTAGACGGGTCACGGGATTTGGAGAAGAGAGCCATTAGTTTATTACATGAGTTTCTTTCGCTTACCTTGTGGAAGAAAGCATCTATCATGAAACTTGGTCATTTCAGGAAGGAGTTTGGTTTACCCAATAAGTTAAATGTTATGCTTTTAAAGCATCTGGGAATATTCTATGTTACAAATAAATATCAAATTTATACAGTTCTACTTTGAGAAGGGTATAAAGGGTCAGAACTGGTTGATTAAGATCCGCTTGTTGTTGTAAAGGATTAATTTGGAGAATTGATGCAGGAGGGACTTCACGAGTATAATTGGACGCATCATGTATTAAATATAGAGAAGGGGAGAAAGAAAGGCATGATTGAAATGAAAGAAGCGAAAAAGGACCTGATCCATGAACTCTCTGATGATGAAGAGGGCCAAGGAGATGATCTTGGTGGTATATGTGATCCTGAGGAAAGAGAACGATTTTATAGAATTTTATTTGAAGACAAGGAACCATGATTCTTGTAACATATATCTGTTATCTGATCTTACTGTTGTAATGCCTATGTTTGGCTATTCATTATACTCACAGTTGTGTTAGTTCCGGGGTTCAATTTAAATGGCTAACACGTACAAACAAATCTCTACTACTTGTTACTTCAAGGTGAGTGCTCTCTTTCCTTAAAGCGATTTCGCCCCCACTATTCGAATGAATAACGTGCAACGGGCTATTGGCGAATCACCTCCCAAGATACAATGAAGCAACGTATGTAGAACTTTATCAACACTACACGAGGTGGTGATAAACCGGATGAACTACTAAGTTTACAAGGTAAAATGGTTTGTCACCACCTCGTGTAGTGTTGATTTCCTATGCAGATGTTTTGGTAAAATGGTTTATCACCTATTGATTTCCTATGCAGATGTTTTGGTAAAATGGTTTGTCTAAATGGGAAAGAAGCAGCCCATTCCAGCAATGTAGCTCTGACAACCTCTTAAATTTGAATAGCAATCTGCACTTACTAATGGATCAAATGTGGGATATTTAACCATAAAATTGCCAAAGTCAGGCCGCATTTATTGGGTCATGTTTGATCGCAAAAACTATTTGTGATTATACATGTCCATTACTCATCTTAGAAGCTTTTATATAGATAAGGTATCTAGGAGAGGTGCAAGCGGGCTGTTACTCTTAACCAACCAGCTCTTTTCTTTCCATTGTTTTTAAGTATGTTATAAACAATAGTCAATTACCATATCAGATATATCATTACTGTAAAAATATTGTTTAAGTTATCAATTTTATCTAAAAATGAAACAATGTCATGAGATTTTTTAGCATTTGAATTCACTTTAGACAAATTCTATCTCAATTGACCCGCTTCATTTTTTTACCCATTTAACCAGTTATTATGTTTACCGGTTTAAAATCCACCCTATTTTAAGGCAACACCCAAAAAATGAAAGCAAAGTATGTTAAAATTCGGATAGTGCAAAGTCGTAGATCCTGATTGTTGACTTATTGCGTATATTCTGTATGATCTACTTTCGTGCAGACAGCTACTGGTTCATGAACTACACAATTTTCATCTCGTGGCATCAATTGTCATTGGCTTGTAGTGTCCAGATTCATTCCAGCTAGCTGGAGGCTTAAAGCATGCTCGAGTCATGTGAAGGAGACTGTTTGGATGGAAAATTAGATTTGTTGGGCCAAATGAGTTAGATGACTGTCACCACTGGATTGCTGCAGATTTTGTTCAAATTTTCATGTTTTCTCATATACTAGTTGGTTACCCGCGCATAGCGGCGGCAATAAAAAATTTACTAACTCAACTATTTACGTAATTTCCTACCCGCTTAGTAATTTCGTTTCACAATCATCAAAAGTTTGTTCAACAATGGAATTATCTGGTTTTATTAGTTAATTCACTATAACTTATTTTCAGATTTTAATCATTTGTAGCACGAGAGCATAATTCACACTACTTTTTAAAATCCCTTAATAGAGACCCAAACCATAAAAATCAAAAAAAAAAAAACACTTTAAACTACTACACAAGTTTAATCAAAGATAAATATAAGCACTAAAACTTGATAATTTCATTTCAACTGATAAAAACAGTAAACATAATAAACACCAATTACAAGTAAAATAAAACTAAGCCCTTTCACCCCGAATCCTCCTAGCCAACTGCATATCTTTGGGCATGATGGTAACACGTTTGGCATGAATGGCACACAAATTAGTATCCTCAAACAAGCCCACCAAATAAGCCTCACTTGCCTCCTGAAGCGCAGCAACAGCCGAACTCTGAAACCTCAAATCTGTCTTGAAATCCTGAGCAATCTCTCTCACCAGCCTCTGAAACGGAAGCTTTCGGATCAAAAGCTCTGTACTCTTCTGATACTTACGGATCTCCCGTAACGCAACAGTTCCAGGCCTGAATCTGTGAGGCTTCTTGACTCCTCCAGTTGCTGGTGCTGATTTTCGAGCGGCTTTTGTTGCGAGTTGTTTCCTTGGTGCCTTTCCTCCTGTTGATTTACGCGCTGTTTGCTTTGTTCGAGCCATTTCTTTTCTTCTTCTTTTGATTGTTTGTTTTGTGAGTGAATGTATATTTTGGGAGTGAAATGTGTGTGTATTTATACGAGTTTGAAATTATTTGAAAAAGATGGAGGGGTGAATATGGGGCGTTGGATTCATGAAGGATTTATGAACGGTGGAGATCGGTTGATGCGGGAAGGTGCGGATCATGATCCGAGTGCTTTCTCCATGGATTGTGTTATTGGTTGCTATGTTACCAAGGAAATACACTAATGACTAAACTGAAAAAAAAAAAAAAAACAAAATCTCACGTCACTCGTTAAAAATTTGCCCAAAACACATTCTTCCGTCAATGTTTTGAGGCACGATACATTCCTTGAACTAACGGTGCAAAAAAAAAATCCGTTAAATACTAACGAAGGTCTAAAAGGAGTGTATAGTTGTCTTTTTGCTGCCACAGGGATGCATGGTGAACCTTTACTTTAAAAAAAATATAGTTTTTCTTTGTGTTTTTTTTTTAAAATTATAATTTTTTTTATATTATTATTCGTCAAAAAATTTAAAAAATTTTACAAACTTTTAGAAAAACAATTTCGCCCATTTTAAAATCTTAATTTTTTCATACTTTTTAAATTTTAAAAAAATTACGTTATTATTCGTGAAAAAATTTAAAAATTTAAAAATTTTAAAAAAATAAATTTTTTCATACTTTTTAAATGGGAGGTGATATGCACACCACAAAAATGCATATGTGGTGTTGTACCATATGCATTGCACATGTGATTTTGTGGTGTGCGACATCACTTTGTGTGGTGTGCATATCAACTCCCTTTTTAAATTTAAAAAAAATAAAAATTAAAGTTTTTTTTTTCTTTTTTCTTCAAATTTTTTTAAAATAGTTTTATACATTTTTACGTTTTCTTACGAAAAAAATATAATTTTTTTTTCAAAAGTTAAAAAAGAAAATTTAAAAAACATTTTAAAAAGGTAAAATGTACGAATAATAATGTAGAAAAATATTTTTTCTAAAATTTTGTAAAAAAAAATTATTGGCGAATAATAATATAAAAAAATATTTTTAAAAAAAATAAAAACAAAGAAAAACTATAAAAAAATAAAAATTTTAAAGTAAAGGTTCACCATACATCTCTGTGGCAGCAAGTTATACCCTCCTTTTAGACCTTCGTTAGTATTTAACGGAAAAAAATTTGCATAGTTAGTCCAAGGGATGTATCGTGCCTCAAAACATTGACGGAGGGATGTGTTTTGGGCAAATTTTTAACGAGAGACGTGAGACAGTTTTTTGAGAAACCACGGGGATGATCTTTGCACTTTACTCTACAGTAATATTTTATTCAAATGGTAAAAGTCGAAAAATACCCACGAACTTTCAAAAATGTCTCGACATGACCAACGAACTAATTTTCGTCCTTACTAGACCAACGTACTTGTTTGTTTTGTGACAATATGACCAATATGACTGGCTAACATTTCCACGTCATTTATTATTTTATTTTTTAATGCCAAATCTAATAATAAACTCCACCATGTGAGGGTATTCTGGTCCTTTTACCATTTTCTTTTTCAACAAGTGACTTGAAAACGCTTTATAACCCGAATCAACGACCCCTTTTGCAACCTACGTTTATATCCAAACCCAACATGGGAATAGCTTCTTTTTAGCAAATCTTGATGACCCTTTTCCATAGGACCCGAAAAAAGTGGCCCCAAAAAATACCCATTATTTTCCATAGGACCCGAATACAAAGGACCCGAATTTAAATCATCTCTAGGCAAAACCTGAAGTGGGATTGAAGCAAAAGAAGTTGAACTCTCAAAAGCTTAAGCTTTATCAAGACTACTACTATTATTATATAAATAAACATCAGTTGATAATGGTGTTGATGTACTAGCAGATACAGACGCACCTCATATTGATCTAAACGTCGTCGTTTCTTCAACCTTATTCGGGTCGGGTCTAACATAGCAGAAAGAATGACCCAGATCATCTAAGGGTCAGATATAATAGCATCATGTACTATATCTCTTTGATGATGATGATGGTTTGTAAAACAAACAGTCATCTTGTTACCCATGCTTTTTTTAAAATAAGATGATATAAACTTATGATACAAGTTTAAGGGAAATGAGGAAATGATGTTAAAATTTGGTATGAATGGTTTTTTATTTATTTATAAAAGATTGAAGAGATGAAGAAGTGTTAAAAGAGGTGGTGGTGGGAGATAACTGCCAGGTGGAAGATATTAAAAAAAAATTGGTGCTAGGTGGAAGATAACTGCCACGTGTCAGTAAAAATTTGTAATATTGGTGATATCGGAACAATATTTGAAAGTACGTTGGTCTAGTAAGGACGAAATTTAGTTCGTAGGTCATGTCGGGACATTTTTGAAAGTTCGTGGGTATTTTTCGACTTTTACTCTTATTCAAAAGTAATTCTTCTTCCAAAACTTTCTTATAAATCTTCCTACATAGTATTTTAACAAGTGATGGAACTGACGATTTAGATTTAGAGAGCTAATAAGTAGAAAAAATTGTATATTATATGATTGTGTGTGCAAGAGGATAAGTAAGATTATTTTGTAAGAAGATTTAGCAATGCTCTATTTTATTATCATTGTTTCATTGGCTATTTCATTGAGAATCAAATGTTGGCTATCTTTAACAAATCATATTATATTATTATGGGTGTTTGTATTTTATTTTTCATACTCCTTTCGTTCTAAATTTATTGTTTTCTCACAAAAAATATACACTTTAAAAAAGTGCATTTATTATTGTTTCGTTTTCTTATTTTTTTTGTGGAAACCATAGAGGGGGGTGAATACGTTTCCTTTTAAAAACTTTAAATCTTTTGTATCAGTTATTACATCACTCTCTGTCGGTGGT
>BQNB010066593.1:0-34504 GCA_026074375.1 Tanacetum coccineum
GGTGTTTGGAATAACTTATTTTGCTTCAAAATGCGTGCATTTAGGAAATATGGAGTAGTGTTTAGCAGATTATTAGTTTTTTAATGAAGAGTTGTGTGAGGTATAATATAACCGTATAAGTATTTATAAGCGATAAGCTGCATAAAAGTGTGGTTGTTTTAGGAAAAAGTGTTTGGATTTGCTTAAAAATGTGCGCGTCTAGGAAATAGTGCTAAGGAGATCGTTACTTATTTGATGAAAATTGTGTGAGGTGTAATAATGGCTTGTTTGTTTAAATTTTTAATTAAATTCTGTCTACCTTTGTTGTCTGTAAGTAGATATATGATGTTGGTTTGTAGATAGATAATTGTTTGTTTTTTATATGTATAAGTGTATGAATCATAATAATCACGGAAATATTAATGAATTAATTGAAACAGCTACACTCTCCTGAACTAGAAAATTAGAGATGAGATTGTTGGTTATTTGAGGAAAGTTGTGTGAGGTATAAATAACCGTATAAATACAAGTATTTATATGCTGCTTAAAAATATGCACAAGGGATTTGTTGTCTAATATGGAGGATAGATGGTGTGGGTTTAAATGGGAGGTGTTTTTTGGTTGGTCTAAAGATGTTCGCATTCTTATTGATGAATTGTTTCTTGCCGAATCCCCTTAACTGCTACTCGATGGGTTAAATTTGTTCATAAAATATATGTTTTTGCTTGGAAGGTTTTCCAGGTGTCTGGGTTGCTACTCGATCCACAATTTATCACATCGTGAGTGTCTAGTTTTGTTCTTTGTTGTCCGTCTTTGCTCTCTGCTCTGGACGATTACCTTCGCAGCTTGTTCTCTCTGTTGCAGGGATTCTTGTGTCTTTAAATACTTGATTTTCACGTATTCATCTTTATTACAAACTTTTGATATCCGATTAATAATCACGGAAATTATCAATGATTTAATCTGAAACAGTACACTCCTCCTGATCTAGGGATTTAGAGATTGAGGTCACAAATCTCTAACAAATTAGAATTTGTTAGTTATTTGAAGTAAGTTGGGTCAGGCTATAAAATAACGGCTATAACGCTGCTTAAAAAAGTTGCACGGTTGGAAAAATTCTAGTGTTTGAGATTTGCGTTTTATGTGGTTAAGTGATTCTTATCATTCATATTCTGGTACGGTTGGTCGTTTTATTAATTTTCATGGATTTTACGTTTATAGTGTGACTCATGTTTGTTTATACTTGTATTGGTGTTTGTGGGGACGGGGGTCAGCTAAGTTGGTAGTTGTTTACACTATTTTGTCTATTGGCCATGTTTTAGTGCGTTTTGATTGAGTGTGTTGGGGTATGAGTTTTGTGATAGATTAAGGTTTATTGTATATGTATCTGCTTTTTATAAAAATAGCATTCAAGCATTAGTCTATATGGTAAAATGGTGTTTTGGATTTGGTACTTTGGTAAAAGTATTGTAGAGATATATTAATTTACCTTTTGTAAACTAAAAATTGATTTAATTTTGGCTTACGTATATCGTCATGGCTATATGCCGCTGGTGGATTCTATCATGGTTAATGTGTTTTATTATGGAATTGTATGTTTAAATTTGTAAGTATGACTTTTGCTTCGATTCTAGAGGATAAAGAAAAAAAGCGAGTACTGGAATATGGTGGACAAGCCCTTTGTTCCATTTGCTGATTGGCTAAATTGGTTCAATTCATCAGATTAAGCTCTACAAGTTTAAGATTTTGCTGAAAGGTTTCGATGTCAAGTCGAAAATAAACGTTAGTTCTTTCTAGAGTGAGAGGAATAGGTCTTTATATAACTTGGTGATGCGTAATGGATGTTACGTACTCAGTTGCTTTCTCGTCGAAAGACCTAATCTGTTTAGCTTGAAGAATAAGCAATCTAAACGCTCTTTTAGTTAGTTGTTTGTATGTAAAGTTTGAGTTGAAGATGTAGCTAATTGTGGCATTATGTTTGCTGTTTCGAAAGTGAATGTGTTGAGAATTTGGTGTTGATGGATTTTTTATTTTATTTTTTTTTTTGTTGTTTTTCTTATATCAGCATTTTTTGTCTTTTCTTGATCATTCTAGTTTTTGTTTGATTTGCTTTATGATTTTTGACTATGTGTTCGATTCTGGTATTTGCTTTGTTTTCTACTTGTTTGATCATTTTGCTTCTTTATTTGTTGTTTTCTTTTGTATTTGCTTTTGCTATGTTTATGATATGGTTGTTTTTGTTTTTTGTGATTTTTGGTTTTTTTTTTATTGTCTCTTTTTTTATTTAGGTTTTTTTATGTCCTATTGTTTCTTTTCACTTCCTGTTTATGTGCTTTATCTTATTGTTGTTATGTTGTTTGTTTTTTTTCTAATTTGTTTATTTTTTTTTGCTATTTGTTTTATATTGATTGTGTTTATGTGTCTTGGAGGTTTCGTGCCATTGATTAGGAGTGCAATTGGGAGAATGACAAGGATTTGGCGAAATCTAAGGTTTGTTAACATTAATATCTTCATTATATTTATTATAATTTAAATTTTCGTAAAAGTCTTATCTTATAGATGTTATTTTAGAACGTTATTGTTTCGAGCTCTCTTCACTAGAGGTGGCATTTCTATTGTTATCTTTGTTGATGATGTAGATTGTAGTTGAGCTAGAGTAGGGTGCTCTAAGAGCAGATGCGTGTTGCTATAGTGTGGATGGTCTGTTAGTGTATTTTGTGTTTTAGAGGACTTTGGTCGCAAGCGGTGATTGACGCGTGGACTATGAGTGATGGGTGTGGAGGTATGTATGGTTTGAAGGTGTATGGCATTGCATTTTTAGGTAGATTATATGGTTAATGCATTTTCTGAGATTTCTCTAAAGAGAAATATGCTTTATGTCTATATAATTAATCTAACTATTTTACATATACACTCTCCACATAGTTTGCTAAAAAAAATGTGTTTGATATCCACATTTGTCTCTTTTCTTTCTTCTTTGATTGTTGTTGATATTGTCACACGGATTCTAGTGTGGTGGGGGCTTTCAGTTATCGGGTTCTCTATGTACCAAGATTGCCTAAGTTAGTTTGAAGGTTTGAAGATTATGAGGGAGGTGAAAGACTACTTGGTTCACTTTTCATCTATATAATTAGGTACTGCGATGTTCGTCTCATTGGGGATTATTTGGACTTATCGATAACTAGTTGGTTTTCTCGTCCCTGTTCCACTAAAAGGTCTGTTTTATTTGATCTTATTTTTCATCACATTCTTTTGTATTGTGTAATGCTATAGCTAGGACAAAAATTTGTTCCATTCGGTTACTTGCTAATTGGTTCGAATATAAATATAGAGGAGGATAAAACAGGAATGTGATATATGCTTAGGTTATGTTTGGTTCCTGAGTTTTTGACAGTATATTACACGTTTCTTATGGAGACTTTGACAATAACGGAGCGAAGTGAATACTTTTCCTATTGTGGTCAATATTTATATTTCTTGATATATTTTTCATTGTTGTTATTGGCTATATATTATGTTGCATTGAATTTTCGGTTCACCTTACTTTTGTGTTTGTTTATTATTTTTTCTTATGCATAAAGGATAGAATCAAACAACAGAAGGCTGACACAAGTTTTATAGTTCGGACGATAGAAGAGGAAAATGATGATGGCGATGACGAGGAAGATGAAGTTCTATTTGATTCTGTTTGTGCATTCTGTGACAATGGCGGTCAGACGTTATCTGTATACTATACTGTTAAGTTTATAATTCACAATATTCGTTTTTGGGTAGATAAATATTATATAGGTATGTAATTGATTTGGATTAGTTAGGAGGTTTTTTACACAAATCTAAAGTGGGTTGGTTTGCAATTTGAAGCCCCTTGTATGATCTTATTGTAATTGTTTTGTGGCGCTTTGAAGTTGTTTAGCTCATGCTAGGGAGAACTATTGTATTTTTTGTTGTGAATTTTTTGTTTTTTTGTTTTGATGAGTATTATGAGTGGACTTCCACAACTGCATAAATTCATGCATTATATTTGTGTAATGATGCCTTTTGTTACTCAAAATTGGATATCAGGTCTTTAGTCATTTTGCAGGCTGTGAAGGACATTGTTTTACGATCTTTATCAACCTTAGATGCGGGTTTCGACATTCTTGCGAGTCTCTTTTGCTTTCGAGAAATAGCAACTCAGTATGATCGGTATATGATCCCATTGTTATGTATTTATCTTTTCATTCGTATCAGGTTCACATTTTATTTTTTGACTAATCTATTTTAAATATTGTATGCAGCAATTCCTATATTTTCTATGACTGATAACTGTAAATTCAAACATCAGTGTTTTGCTTGTGGAATGTTGGGCTCCTCTGATAAGTCTTCTGCTGCTGAGGTTCTATTATGACTTTGTGATGTTATTGATTTCCATAATTTGATTTTTGGTTTGTTATGTTGACTGTATTATCGGCCTTTTGAATTTCTCATACTTTAGGTATTACCTTTGGTTGCTGCAAAACTTGCGGGAATTTTTATCATCCAAACTGTGTGGCAAAGTTGCTCTATCCATCTGATGAAACCCTGGCCATGAAACTTAAAAGTAAATTGTGAAGGAGAATCTTTATTGTTCTGCGAATAAATGTATCGCTTAGTGAACAAGAGAGAAGATAAAGGACGAACGTTGGAGATGCAATTGCAGTCTGTAGGCGCTGCCAAAGTCATACCACAGGAAATGCTTTCCATTAATGTTATAACCATCTTACTTCTTGTGGATTTTATAATTTTAATAAATAATCTCATATTAATAGAACATCCCTATTCTTGGGGGTGGGTTTATGATATATTGCAGGGAAATTGCTTTTGAGGACAGTGCTGATGGAACTATCGCCCAAAGAGCATGGGATGATCTCTTGCCAAAACGCATCTTGATATATTGCTTGTAAGTATTCATTCCTGGTACTATTTCGTATATTGTCTTTATTTGATCTTATTGTTCATCATTCTTATGTATTGTGTAATGCTATAGCTAGGACAAATCTAAAGTGGGTTGGTTTGCTTAGAAGCCCTTTTACTGCTCTTATGTAATTGTTTTGTTGCTTGCGTTTTAGCTTCTTGCTAGGCTCGTTAATAAAATCGCCGTTCACATAAACATAAACAATAATAACGCATTTCGTTAAGTGACATGCACCACTGATCCGACACAAAAGAAGACCCACATCATGTGACGATGGGGAGGTGTTAAGAAGGACCGCGCAACACCAGGGTAATTTCATATCAATAAAAACACTCTAATATTAATAAACAAAAAATACCATGAATATCTTGTGTAACGTTTTGAAAGTCCTTTAACGTTTTGAAAGACTTCAAAATTTGGGGCTTTGTTTTCCTAATGTTTTATTTCATTAGCGTTCAACAAAATCTTAAGGTTAAACGTTAATCGTCAAACAAACGTTTCTAAACCCTCTAAAAAGCTTGTCTCAACTCGCAAAGACTCATAATCTTACTATTAAATAGGACATAGACGATTACAATGATTCCAAACTTAATTCTTATCCATTTGACTTTTACATCAACTGTAATGAAGATCAAACAATAAAAATAGGATTAACTTTATCTAATCTTAACATAACACACAACTAGTTATGGGCATAACACACAACTAGTTATGGGCATAACACAATAAGAATTATGAAAACGGACGAGAAACCGGACATGACTTTGACATTAACTTTTTGTACATCAAACTGTAATGAAGTAAGATCAAACGAATCTAAAATGGGATTAATTTGTCTATCTTTAACATAACTCACAACTAGATATGGCCATTATAAGAGATGTACTCGACAATTGATATAAAAAACAAATCTGTATCCATTAAGACGATATATAACATAGAGTGTGGGGCGGGGGACCCTGAGTGTGAATATAGCGGTGGTGCGAGGATTTGGAAGGTTGGGATGGATCATCTTTTTTTTCTATGTATCAGACGGAAAAGGGATCAAGATGGAGGAAAATATGAACAGAGTTTATTTCCGAAAGAGGAGCAAGATTATGGTATATCTGATGTTACTGGAAGAACGTTCTAGATGCCTAAAGGTGGTTGAGAGACAGCTTGGCTAGATTATTATTAATACTTGTTTCTTTTAATGCAAGACGAGAGAACTTACCGACTACAAGAGCTCACTAGCTCTCAGTATTCTCCTAACCTGAAGTGTCCTTCCCATACGTAAAATCTAACTTTTTACTGCCTGATTCCCCTCCTTTCTCCACCACTCCTCCACACCTCCTTCCTCCCTTCTCCACCCACCTACCTCCTACCTCCCTCCCATCCCACTCCACTCATCCACCCTGCACTCACCAACCCCACTACTATCTCTTTCTCATTCACCTTATTTCATACTCACCACCAACATAAACCCTTAACTTACCTTCCCTTTCCTTATTCTAGCATTCCTCCACCCCCCCATCATCACACTTCCCCACTTCTCCTCACCCCTTCCCAACCCATTGCTCTGATACGATTTCAGAGAAAGGACAAAATCTTTTCCAACATTGTCACAAATTGATATCTTCCGTTGGACGATAAACATTACCATTGTCAGAAAACCAGCGCAGCAATTCTAACAAGATTCCAAATTAACTCGCCAGTCTCAAAATTTGCAGACGTGAGTCTAGCCTATGTTGATCCTTCTATAGCCATTCGTGGACAGAAGGGAGTTGCACATGTCATTCCTCTAGAGTAGATGTCGATAATACATAACCATAACAATTACTATCCTAAATACATTTATAACCGTCCACCACTATGACATGAAAACAAGGTATCTTATGCTGTGATGTCTCATACGCTTCCCCATTTGAGTGTATTCACCAGTTTATACAGCATTCGATCTTTACACATACACCTTACAAAATCATATTATCTTGATGTATAGGATTTTAAAATTAATGAAAGATTCCACATCTTCATTTGATTTCGAAGAATTCATAAGGGAAAAGAAAAGGAGATGTACTCATGAGACAAGCAACCCACAGACTGGATTGGATAAGAGCATTACCATGGGCAAGGTGGAAGCTTCAGTAAAGGTGGTAAACCGACCAATGTACATAACACATAAGCATAAGTTTACACATATGTTAAAAATTGATTTTACAGCACAGTGTCTTTAGTTATTAGGTAGCTTTTATTAACTCGCTAAGATTGGTTTTGGTATTATTTTTGTATTTTTTACCGTCACAGGCAGTAAGAAGAGCCTTGCAGATAGTGGAGAATGGGGGTAGCGTTAAGGATGCAAAAGCTGTTTGTGAACCAATTGTTCTCAATCAGCTTAACAGATGGAAGGTATAGTAACTGTTTGCAACAGTACATGTGTTCCATTTTTCTTGAGATGAAAATGCTCCTCTTACAATTAGATTATGGGACCAAGTTAAAACTTTATGCGGGATAGATTCATCTTTGGCACTTCATCTAATTTGTTATGGATATTTTTAGCTTTTTTTTACAAACTATTGTCTATCATTTCCTATACTACTCATACTAATATAAGCCCACAATATTATTAGAAATCATTAATATCGACATAATTTATTTATCTATTATAACCTTTCTCAAATTATTATCCATTTTTATAATTCTAATACCGGTTAATAATAATTTTATGTCATTTTCTGCATGCTTTATCTTTGCACATGATGTTTCTCAAGTTTGCGTATGCCTGCTGTTTGCATTCTTCATTTGATTCTATATTATTACCTCACGTCCTCAATATGGGTGTAACTGAATTCAGTGCCTCATTTTAAGTTTGACAGTTCTTATCATGAAAGGAACTTCCCTTTGATTTGGTATACTAGTATATTGGATCTGTTTCTCTCACTCACTCACTTAATATATACATATATTCTTTTTGTGAATTGCATATTACATTAAAGTGTTTAAGAATTCTAATGAACCTTTGGGTCTACGGTGCAAACTCATATTTTTTCTTCAGCCCTCCCACCAGAATGAATATTACATTAGAATAGGACAAATTGATTAAATGAAAATTCGTCTTGACTTTTGTAACATTACATACCCTCAATATAACAATATTCATCAAATGGAAGAATCTAGTGGATCCAAAACAACATTATCAACACCTGTCAAGTTTACTTGTGGGAAGGGGGCAATGTTGGATTCAACTTTGCCAAAGAGGGACATCGCAATAGAGTTTTCATATTTATGGTAACACACAGGTTCTCTTTTTGACAAGTAGGATCTTATTCTTCGCAAATTACTTTATATAATTTTATATCTGTCGGTAGCACTATCTATGTCTAGTAGGTCTGTAGCTATCTGCAAATCGGTTATGTATAATGAATCTACTTGATGTGTAATCAACATGGATATGTAATGTCCTTGTACGAGAGAACGACTTCCATGTTTTACATGTACATTGAACTTGGTTTAAGTTTTCACATAGTTCTGGTTCTTTGATAATGAGATAAGGGTATTGTTTGTGATTTGGTTGCTGCTTATATGCAGAATAAGCTACGCGTCTTTCTGGCCCCTTTTCTCGTCGGAACACGATATACCTCCTTTGGACGTCATTTCACAAAGATAGACAAGCTAAGAGAGGTACGATCTCTGTGCTTCTTTTATCATTTTATTGATGATTAGTTGGGAACATTAATGAATGTTACACCAAATAGTTTCTATAAAATTTACTTTGATGGATGTTACGCCAAATGTTCTGAGGAGGAAAAGTAGTCTTGTTTGTGTTACTTAATAAAACTTTATCATTAAAAATAAAGCACTTCAAGACACGCTGGATTTATAAGGGATCAATAATTATTACTAATATCGCAAAATAAATCATAATTTAACTCCCTCTGGTGCTTTCGCTATGCTTACATGTAGCCGATCATCTTTTAATATGAAATGTTTAATGTGTCGCAGATAGTTGACAGAGACTCCATTGTTATAGGTCAAGATGGTGATAACGGTAAGAAATTTTCATCTTTTTTTATATCGCTCACAAATGGTATTCATAAATTGAGATCTTATTTAGTGAACATCAGTGTTTTTAGTTCTGTTTATACTTTGGAGGTGTTTTGCTTTTTCATTTTGTGTAATTATGAAGCTTAATATTATTGATAGTAGTCTTCTGCTGTGGGTCAAATGACTTCTGTGTTAAAAAAACTCATAGCTTTACTCTTCTGAAAGATAATATCATCACCTCGTATATCGAAAATCTCACATCTAAATAAATATTTTTACACACATCTCATAATGAGAATAAAAGCTTGACTCTACCGGAAAGAAGTGTTTATTTAGAATCTTTGATTGATTTCACCAAAGGTATTGTAACTTATTGGGTCTTGTATAACATAAGAAATATAAAGACCAATTTTGGTATTGTGATGGAAATTCTAAAAGTTATTTGATTTCAACGAATTCTTTATCGAATTTTACATCATCAGTATAATTAAAGAGTTAAACTAATGGTATAGATAAAATTAAAACTCCATTCGTTTCACTATAAATATATTATTATGAAAATTATGTACAATGACTTGGTTTTAAGTTTCACATATTCTGTTCTTGATAATGTTAAAGAGGGTTTGTTTGTGATTTGGTTGCTGCTTATATGCAGAATAAGCTACGCGTCTTTCTGGCCCCTTTTCTCGTCGGAACACGATATACCTCCTTTGGACGTCATTTCACAAAGATAGACAAGCTAAGAGAGGTACGATCTCTGTGCTTCTTTTATCATTTTATTGATGATTAGTTGGGAACATAAATGAATGTTACACCAAATAGTTTCTATAAAATTTACTTTGATGGATGTTACACCAAATGTTCTGAGGAGAAAAGATAGATCTTGTTTGTGTTACTAAAACTATATCATTTTAAAAAGCACATCCGACGCTGGATTTATAAGCTGCTATCAGCTTTGCTTACCATGAAGCTTATGACAATGCTTTTAATGTGCAGATAGTTGACAGACTCCATTGGTATGTTCAAGATGGTGATACGGTAAGAAATTTTCATTTTTTTTATATCGCTCACAAATTGTTTCACTAAATTGGATCATATTTAGTGAACCTCAGATGTTATAGTACTGTATACTGTGGAGGTGTTTGCATTTTTCTTTTTGCTGTACTTATGAACCTTAAATAATATCAGATAGTAGACTTCTGCTGTGGTTCAAATGACTTCAGTGTCTTCATGAAAGAAAAGCTTGACATCACCGGAAAGAAGTGCTTATTTAGAAACTATGATCTGATTACACCAAAGGTATTGTAACTTATTGGTTGATTTCAACGAAATCTTTATCGAATTTACATCTACAGTATACTAAAGAGTTAATAATGGTAAAGCGACTAAACTTTCACCATGTATGTGGTTTAACTTCTTTCTTTTGGCCAATGGTTTTTTCCCTCGAACCTTTTTTGGGAAACTTATTTTCACAATTTATCAGTTATTGCAAAAAAGAGTATAAGGACTCAAACATGGCAAGAAAAGATTAAGCAAGTTTTTATGACTATTTAACCATATGAGATTTTGTAAGAAAGTAATTTGTTTGCTATATGTCAAGTACTCTTATTGCATAATTTGCATCTACTGTTAATAACTCAAGTTCGTTCACCTTTTTGCTCAGAACACATTCCAATTTGAAAAGAAAGACTGGTTTAGCGTCCCTATGAATGCACTACCTGAAGGCTCTCGTCTGGTAATATTTTTTGGCTCATATGCTTTTGTTACATATTCTCAGACATATCATTAATATGTACTTCCTAAAAAGGTAATGGGACTAAATCCTCCATTTGGAGTCAACGCATCATTAGCGAACAAATTTATCGACCATGCTCTCAAGTTTGAACCAAAGCTCATTATCCTTATCGTTCCACCAGAAACCAAAAGGTATAACATAAATCATTATGAGCTTGAATTTTAGTTAAGCAACCGCTAATTAATATGCCAACTCATTTATGTTTGCAATAACAGGCTTGACAGGAAAAGGTCTCCATATGATTTAATCTGGCAGGAAAAGAGCATGCTCTCTGGCAAGGTTGTATTATTACTCTAGTTAACATTAATGTCTAAGAACTAGATTTGGCAATATGGGCTCATTGGGTAGAAGGGCAAAACGAGTAATTCTATATGACTTGACACTGGAGTGGGTTGACCCCTAAACACTTTTCATCCAAAAATTTTACATTTTTTTTATTATATAATTAGCATGTCAAATTTGATTGAAAATAGTCAAAATACTAGAGTAACTTACATAAATGGTCCGTAGGGTTTGCTCAAAGTTAAAAGAGTTGGTTCCTCACTCATACAGTCATACTGATTATGGAATGATAGAAACATCGCTTGCAAAACTAGTTACATACTTGAGAGAACAAACGTGAAAGCAAACACTATTTCTAGCCTTCTAGGACCATTTCTCTAGTTAGTATTGGCAAGGAACCAATTCTGTGATTTTTGAGCAAACCACAAGGAAAATTTTGCAATTTACTTAGAATGTAATATGTTTACAAAGTCATGTGTGTTTCAAAAAAAAAATTCAGGAGACATGCATGCAATAAAATGTACGCTATGGATCATTTTCGATCCATAGTAGTCCTTGAACCCATTATATTTTTAGCTAATGTTTTGGACTTCACCAACTTGACGAATTACTGATAAAACACAACTCAAATCAACCCATTCCCAAGTAAATTGATTATAATTGTCATCTCTTGTTCGTTTCAGTCATTTTACATACCTGGATCAGTGGATATTCAAGACCAACCGATAGAAGATTGGAATAATATACCACCACCACTGTCACTTTGGAGTCGACCCGACTGGACTACCAAACACAAAGCAATAGCCAAAGAACATGGTCATGTGAAACAAAAACGAGAAAGGGTAGTTTCCAATTATCTAATGGAAGAAAAACACGACTGTTATACCAACTATCATCAGGATATCGCCACCATCTTGGATGATGTCCCTGAAGAACTTGAACCTGATGGTAGGTATGGTGAACACACAAATATGACATCATCAGGTAGCGGAACACATTTCCCAGTAACTAATGATGATGTGGCGGACATGGATTTGGACATGGATTTGTCAAGTCCGGTGGATTCTTCGAAATATTCCAAATTCGATCTCAGAAATGTCAAGCCTCTGTGTGTCCGTCCTAATCCATCTTTACTTTCACAACAGTATGCGAAACCTAGAACAAATATCCAAGAAACTGTTGGTGGCATTGCTGACACGGATCTTTTAAGTCCTGTATTCTCTTCAACCAACTCCAGATATGAACCAAGGTTTTATAAACCTCCGCGCGTCCAGCCAAGCCATTATGAACACCATCTGGGTTACGGTCAGCCACAGTACACGGATACAAGTGTTCCATATGGAGCAGATATTGGATATGGTTATTCGGGTCAGAATCATTTTCCCGGCCACTTTGGTAACACCAGTCTAGGTGATTACGGGATGGACCCTTCTTATACTAACTATGGGCACCCTATGTATCCATCCGCTGGACCAGAATCTACTCTCTACAGTCGATCAGATTTGACCAACAACATGTGGCCACCAGGTACTGCACCTCCTCATCATAGGTACAATTAAAACAGTTTACTTACATCCATCATTAGAGGATGTAATAGGACTAACATATGGGCTGAATGTAAATTTTTATGACTGCTTAATTGCTTATGATGTTTTGAAACTTGAAAATTTAGCTGTATTTCACACTTGCAACTTCTGGAACAATGTTTTCTCTACAGTGCAGCACCCAATTCTATCCCAGTAACACAAAAAAAGACTCTCGGGGCCCATGTTAGCCCGCAGGAAGCATAAGACAACATTTTCATTTTTCACATATACTACAATATTGAACTTACATCACATACTTCAACTAATGACGCTTAGTTTACTTGTATTTAGCCGCCTTAGCCTTTGATCAAGTTCTGCCATTACCGCTGTTTCTTGCTTTTTCCTTTGCTTTGATAAATTGGTTGTCATAAAGCTGATTTTATCGAAGGCTACCTGTAGTCATAGATGAAGGTTATTAAGGATAAGAAAAACCAAGATACATAGAACCTTTATAAACAAGTTGTGTTAGGGTTAAAGGGTAACACATTTGAAAGTTAAATTTAAAATGTTAATGGCTGAATAGAGATAAAAAGAGGCGCCACTTCTATGTATACACGAGTTAGGGTTCTGACGGACACATATGGGTTATGTTTGAATTATGTGTCAGGGTTAAATCTGAGATACTCTACGGTTTAGGAATTTAGGACACACGCCCGACGAAATCCCTACTAACTTTATACATGTGATGGAGACTTACGGTTAATAAGTCATCGGGGTCAAATAGATGATGAGTGGTATTCTGTATAATCTTGATTGCATCCCCAACATGATGTGTCATCAACAATTCTTCTTCCTTTATCTGTAACATCATCATAATTCATAACCATGTTTTCAAGACCCGTATAAACCTCTTGAAAATGTATCAAAACAACTAAATAATTTCCACCTTGAAAATAGCCAAGGCTACGTTAAACAAGATTTTTGCTCCTTCGTAAAAAAGAACATCCCACACTCTCATGGTCGTCTGCACAGGTTAAAAAAGTACGTACAAATTAGAAATTATTATCACTCAGGTGTAGGTTATGGATACAAAACTAGATATTAACCTCTGAAGGTAAGCTTTTAGAAAACAGGCAAAGAAACCACTCTGTAGCCACAAGTGAGACATCAAACCCCAAAGCCTCTAAATGAGCAGATAGCCTGAACAATTATGAAACCATCAACCATAAAAGCATAGAAAAATTCGCAATATATCATATGACTACGCAAGAGAAAGAAGGATACCGTGGACATTTTTTGGTCAACAAGTCTTGAAACACTCTTTGTTCGACATGGCAACCTGATAAATTATCAGTGTAACAATCGCGAACCAATACATCTTCCAAAAGAACTGCTAACATCCAGAAAGCTTCTTCTTCGGTTTTCATCACAAGTAACAACAATGCTGCCACATAATTTAAACCCTGCATACACAACATACGCAATATCTCATATATAAGTCAATTTCACAATTTAGACATCCAACCCCTAAGGCCTAATCACAAAACCAATCGCAAAAATACGTGTAAATCAAGTTCATGTAATTTGATTTGTATTAGAGTAACAAGAAACCAACCTGACAATAACCCACATCAGAATCACGAAACGAGTACCCCACAAGAACACGTCTAACCGCAGCATGACCCTCTGGGGTGTCTAACCACGGATGACCAGGAAACGTTCTTGGTAGGTCCTACACATATACACAAGACCAAAATAAAATCAATATCTAAACGACACGAGACACACAGATTGAAAATGTCAAAACTCACATGATCAATCTGTTTCGTGGCAGGGGTGACTCTATCTTGAACAGCAGATGTTAGATCATCATAATAACTATCAGGCACAGTTGATTTCTTTTTTGCAGCACCAGATAACGAAAACCACACTTTTGGCCTTAAAACTGGTGGAATACCTTTTCTAATAAGCTTTTTTAGGGTCATAGCATTGACTAATACAGAAAACCTTAACGATGATGTTAAAGCAACAGAATTTGCATAAGTTTGTAAATACCAATTTGCGCCTTTGCTAGCTTCCATTGCCCACCATACCTTACCTTGTTCCCTCATCTTTTCCCTAACATCATTCAATATATTCACATCATCAACATTGCCTTCTACCGTAAACCCGTAAAGATCTTGAAACTTTACGACAATATTCGCACGTCTAGCATGAATACTTGGCCTTATAAGTGCTAATTCGGCTTGTATTTCGAACGGTAAACTCGTCTTTCGTTGAGTATACATCTTTTTTTGTCTAAGGTGGATCGATTGACGTGGGTGTTGTACAAAACTTTTAATTAAAATGTGGAAGAAACCATGAAGTTTTGATCAATCTTGAAGAATCAAGAAAATGACTTTGAATATATGGGTTCCTTCAAGAAAAAAAGGAAACAAGAACATAATGGTTGGATGTTTATATACTAAAGAAAGAAATTGTGAAGAAATATGAAAATGGGTGACTAGGTGAAATGGGTAGGATTAAATTCGAAATATTTGAACGTTTCTCCAAATGGGTGTTTGAGATAACTTGAATTTAAAATATATAAAATGTCATATAGTGGCAAACATAAACAAAAGACAAGGGAAATCTTTGATTAATTAATATTTAATAGTAATAAATTTACAAGAAAAAAACGCTCCACGAAATCTCCATTTGCATAGTTGCATTTTCCATTTTAAATGGGAAAATCAAACCTTAAAAAGGATAATAACTTACAAGCTTAAGATATGAATTCTAGAATTAATTACCAAAATTTTATAAGTGTTAATTTAAAAAAGATTTTTGTTATCAAAGTATTATTAAATGCTGGAGTATAAAATATATTTTATGTGTTTGTTGTTACAGATTTTATTTATTTTGTTGTTAAATTATTTTATTCTTTTTCTACAAGAAATGTTATCAAAATTATATACTAAAAAAGATTTTATGCTTTTTGTATAGTTTTTATTTTAATTCTAAGTAACAAGATCATTTGTTATTTATACATCTTAATATATTATCATTTATTCACATAATATCATAAATTTTTGTAAATTTACGGGTCAATAAACTAGTTTTCAAATATACAAACTTGAACCAATGACCTCTCGTTATTCTAACTTTCTAGGTGTAACATTTTACTACGCTCAATTCAATTATAGTAACACGACATAAAGTTCTCTAATCGTGAATTGAAAAGTTCTTTAGTAGCAGGTTTATAGACATATAAAAAAATTTGTCTATCACGTCAATAGTTTCTAATGAAAATTTCAATTTGGGTGTATGCGTGCAACGGTTACATTGGATTGAGTAAACGTGCTGGCTACTTTTGAATATCATAAAGATATCAGTAGATAAAGATGAACTAAGATATAATAATATTTCCATCTATAAGTAAGTTAAGTGAACAACTTTGTTAATACAATAAAATAATTACTGAATTTACAAATACGACACTTGGGTTTTGAAATGTTCAGTCCGCCATAGAACGGCAAAATAAGCTTTACTTTTATTTAATATTATTTTTAAAAATTTATATTGAAAAGTTATACTTTTGTGTAATTAAAAGCCGTACCGGATTTGGACGGAGACCGTTGGCCATTTTGTCTATAAACACACCCTCGATTCCTAAT
Source organism: Tanacetum coccineum (assembly GCA_026074375.1). Lineage (NCBI taxonomy): Eukaryota > Viridiplantae > Streptophyta > Magnoliopsida > Asterales > Asteraceae > Tanacetum > Tanacetum coccineum. Next base: position 16,195 of record BQNB010066593.1, read on the forward strand.
TAATTTAGTTTAGGGTGCGTTTGGTTTAGAGTATGGGAATAAATGAATGATTTTGAATCTCAATAAAGTGGTTTGATGTATGGGTTTTGTTTTCAAGAATGAGTATGAAACCCACAAATGTAGATATTTTTTAAACTTTTAATGAGTGATGGGTTTGTAAACCTGTTCTTATACTTATACCCACATACCTTAATACAAACCAAACACCTCCTTAAATTTTAAAGTTTGAACTATTGTAATGTTTAAAAAACTTTAAATGTTTAATGACTCAAAATATAATTTGAACGTTTATAATTATTTAAAGATTTGAAATCACATGTTTTAACTGACTAAACACATTTAGTACTACTGTTTTCTATAGGGCGAATGAGATATATAAAAAGAACTTTTTGTAGTCATATCCAAATACAAAATACTTAACTTTTCTTAATTGATTGAAGGTTAAGTTAGATATATATAAACTGTGGCCCAAAACACCGGACCGAAGACTGAATCGAAGTGTTTGGTTCATGTTCGGGTCGGTCCGGTCGAACAAAGCATAATGTCGGGTTGTACGGTAGTCAGACCGGACGGACCGAAGGACCTGTATATGATTTTAAAAAGTGAAATGAGGACGACGAAATTACATTCGGTCCGATTTCTCAGTTTGGTCCAGTCTGCGGTCTATAGTGCTCAGCCTTAGCCGCAACAATGTATATTAACGTATATTTGTTTGTGCAATTTTTATTATGTGTTATATGTGTGTGAAACAAGTGAGAGTGAAGAAAATTAGTCGTTAAAATGTTATTATATATTTAAATATTTAAAATTTGCATTGCTTTTTATAACTATGGAGATTTCTGTCTAGCAACGTTACTTATATAATTTTTAATTTTTAAGTTGTAAGCAAATGCTATTATACATGTATATATATATATATATATATATATATATATATATATATATATATAAAGCTCGAAAATCTTTATTTTCAAATAAAAAATCTTATTTCAATCCTTGAGAGAGTGTGAGAGTAAAAAATAATGAAATCTTTTGAATAAAGTAGAGTACATTTTATGTTGTTTGCCTTATATAATACGTCTTGTATTTAGTTACTAAACTTGCTATTTACGTATGTATTCTATGAATTAGCTTTAAATCAGTAAACTATGATTATAAGAGATCCACAAGTTTTTTCCATTTTATTCAAGTAGAAAATCCATTAACATTCGTCTTAATATACAATATACATTGTTCATCTTCTAGACATTATAAATACTTTTTATTTTCTCCTCCTATTATCAATTAGTGGTGTATGTGTCCAAGGTCGTGCACCACACTAAAAAAATGTGACCTCACATGTAAAAGGAAAAAACCTTAATTAACGGACAAGTAAATATATTCCTATTTGTTTGGATAAACTGTATATCTTAGTTTTTCAAGTCAACAAAATATCATTGCACGTTTAATTTTCATTCTGTGGATTATTATGTCTTTATTACTAACTAGCATATTACTCCGTAAAAAAGATAAATGTTGTTTGGAAGCGAATCGTTTTGAATCTGAGTTTTGCTTTTTTAAATTCATACTTAAGAATTTCACATGCAAATATTGTGTATGTATTTTTTTGTGCAACATATAAACAAAAGTCCATTGTAGTTTAGCAATTGAAATATTTTGTTTTCACCAAGGAGACCTGGGTTTGATCTTTTTTTAATCTTCCAATTAATTCCACAATTAGCTATATTATAAGCTAGAGCTCATATTCTTATAAAACTGTTTGACGAATTATTATGAGATAAAACTTATTAATTTAAAATCGCATAAAAATAAATCAAATTAAATTCAAATATATTTCAGCTTTTATTTGATAATCCGTTATATTTTAAAAATTATTTAAGTAATTTAACTAATTATAAGCCTTCATAAGCCCGTTTTAATTAACTTGAGCTTATAAAAGCTTATAACTTATAAAAAGATTTAAAAATCTATGTAACAAATAAAAATTATTTTATGCTTATTTTAACTACAACCATAATTATTTTTACCATAGTTTTACACGTTGCGATTCAAGAATTAAATATTATCGGATCTGATTGTAGAAATTAAGTCTTGATTGTGTATCTATTTTTATTTTCCAATATTATGTCCATGTTTTTTAATTAAGGATCGTCATATAACCAGGGACGGAATCAGGGGATGTCCCGCGGGGTCCCTAGACACCTATGATTTTTTTGATGTAGTGTTAATTTTTGAAAAATAACATCGATTTTTCTAAATGCATCGGGTCCATCGAAATATGTTTCTAGTGTTATGGTCCAAAAAAATTTATACACCCGGTCATATTTAATCATGGTTCCGTCCTTGCATATAACAATGATCATTCATTGGTGGTAATGTGATTTTTTTTTCATGTTAACAATTGTTCTAAAGGCTATAATAAGTCTTAATTGAGGAAATTAGCATGGTTATTTTTAAGGATGCGAAAGGTGGGCAATCGCATAGAGCTCCGAAACTTTCAAGAGGTTTCAAAATTTGTCCCGCTAATAATTATATGTATATGTACAAATATTTTTCACTAAGTAAAAAATATTTAGAAATGAAAGTATATTAAATGAGTAATATGTTGAACGTTTAGATAATTAATTGCATTATATCTTATAAATGATTACACTTTATATACAACATTTATTCTCGAAAGGCCTCATTGTTTAATTTCGTTCAAAACTCTCAAATTGAATATAAATTTAGAAACGGCCCTGGCAATTAGATTGTTTGGGTTATTTTTCTTAGTTTTTGCTATGAAATGGAGATATCAGATTTGTATTCCTTTAACTTCCAATATATTGCGAGTTGTAAATTGTAACTTTGATTTAATGGATGGAATAAACGAGTTGATGACTTGTTGTACGTATTAACCATGGTTCGTGAGCTCATGTACTTTTTAACCATGGTTCATGTTGACCATAAGACAACCATGGTTAGTAAAACGTTACCATGTGCAATTAATCATCGTGTAAGCACGCACGGTGCTTCCTAATGCTTTCTAACATGTTCGTGTATTCTAGCTTACGCTTTGTATACATGAATTTAAAACTTAAAGCTTACACGACATTAAAGTTCTTATCCATTATATTAAAACTCTGTTCTAACATAACTATTTGCAAGCCACTTCTATAAATCATGAAGATATATCAAATAGTAAGGAGTTATTGTTGGGATTTTATAACTAGTTAACTAATACGAGTACGCAACGGATATGGATCTAGTTTGACATATATGATTAACACACAATAAACATAAAAGAGTACGAGAAAACTAACCCTTGTTGAATGCCTTGAACAAATCAAACGAGAACTAAATGCTTTGAAACTAGTGGATGAGTTTCCACCTCTATGGTCGCTTACACAAACACATCAACCAAGTATGCCCGGATGCTAGCCTTGCTTCACGTATAACCCAAACAACCTTTGTATTGTAAACCTACTGAAACCAAGCTCCAAAAACCTCTCTATACTTCTGGACCCAAAATTAGTAAAGGGGATTGTACCGAAATTGGGCAGAATCAACCGAAAATCAAAACCACAAACCCTAGATCGTTTCTATCAATTGTCACGCCTTGAGAACAAGTAAACCAATACTCTAGATCTGTCGTTGAAGACCTGGGATCGAACCACACTTCCTAAACCTCTTTGAGGTCTACCGAAAATCAAACAGCAAGAAAGAAGTGAACCAAAAATCTATAAAACCCTAATTAGGGTTTATGGAACTCGGCTGATTATGGGAGAGGTGAGGAGAGATTGATTTGTAACCGATTTGGGAGAGAGTTGTGATGTGTGTGTCGTGTAAATGAGCTAAGGGGTGGAGGTATTTATAGCCTCTAACCCCTTACTCATGATAAGACTAAAAGACTTCAACTTTAAGTCTTATCACAACTCCTCTTCTCCTTATCACCAAGAACCAACGAACCTAGACATCTTCTAGAATACTCTTATGGCCGGCTACCTCATTAGGACAACCATAGGATTCTTGTCTAGTCGTTTTATGTCCAAATGTTTACTTTAGAAACGTTCGTGAAGTTTAAAACGCACTCTAAGTGTTTAACGTGTGTGCCCCCAATAGACTTACACATTTCTAGTCGTATTAGAGCTAATCCAACTACCACATTCAAATAGCTCCCACTTGGGAGTTGGAGTAGCAGACTGCCCATATACTAACGACGGAAACGTCTAGCAACACTCACATTCGTTGTTAAAACTAGAAATGTCTGAGATCAAGTTTCAAAAACATTCTCAGTAGCATGGTTATGTATCTCTTGCTATAATCATCCCTTTGTTACAGATACCGTTAAACCATGGATATGGATCCTAACTCATTCCATATAGTTTAACCATTTAGATTCTCGTTATAGAACTTAATACAGATATACCAAATGTAATCAAGAATCATCTTGCATTACCCTTTGGGTTCGGCCAAACAATTATCTGATTAATTCTGGAGAGGCGCCAATGGTATCATTCTGCACATATCAAGTGGAGGAACAAATTCTTTGTTGAATACAAGTGTTGTGAATGCTGCTTCACATCACTTCCAATAATAGCCTTTATAACTACCATTTTCAGGACAACGTTTGACTTAGAATTAAAAAGTGATATCCACACATACCAGAACTTGTTTGTATTCTCAAGTCTAAGGATGACTTAACTAACCATATTCGAAAACTTACTTATGACAACGGATCCAAAAGTAAATATTCGAAGGTTGGGGTGTCCAATATGCATCCCTTGTGAATAACATATGAGTTTGGCGGGAACCATCTATTTATTCAAAGAATATAACCAACACTCATTTTTTCCTTATGTAACAATACTCCCATTTTGTTAACCGACAATGGACATATTTAGAATGATAAATCATTCAAGGATTAAACATGCAAAGATAGGATAACAATTATTATATTAATGAAAACAAATACCTCGTATCTTTATTCATTAGAAAATAAAATTGTCTTACAATCCCAATTATCCAAATACTAATAAAACACAGATTTACATGAGACTACTAGCTGGAAGTATTCCGATATTCCTAGTATGTTCTGAATGCTTTGGAAAGGCTAATGCTTTAGTAAAAGGATCAGCTATGTTGTCATCTGTGTGAACTTTTTCTAACTTAATGTCGCCGTATTCAATAACTTCACGAAGGTAGTGAACCTTGGCACGAAAATGTCTAGCACCTTTAGTGATTCCTGATTCATTAGCTATAGTAATTGCTCCAGTATTATCACAATACATATGTATGGGTTCTTCAATTATAGGAACAACACCAAGTCCAAAAATAAATTTTCTAACCCAAACGACTTCCTTAGAAGCATCATAAGCAGCAATATACTCAGCTTCTGCAGATGAAGTTGCGAAGATGCTTTGCTTTGTACTCTTCCAATCAACAACACCTCCATTTAAAACGAATACATATCCAGTGAGACTTGAGGTCATCAGCATCCGTCAGATATCCAGCATCAGTGTAGCAAGAAACCCTGAGCTCTCATTTTATATCACCTCCGTAAACAAGAAACATATCCTTAGTATTCCTAAGATACTTCAGAATGTTCTTAACAGTAGTCCAGTGAAGATCACCTGGATTCTGTTGAAATCGGCTTGTTATGTTCTGAGCGAACGCAACATCAGGGCGAGTACATCTCACATCATACATAATAGAACCCACAACCGAGGCATATGGCACATTTTGCATGCGCTTCAATTCAGCAGGTGTTGAAGCACCTTGTGATTTACTCAGTCTTAGCTTTTCTTGCATGGGGATACTTCCACGTTTGGAATTCTCCATGTGAAATCTCTTTAAGATTTTCTCAATATAAGCACTTTGACACAAACCAATTAACCGTCGTGATCTATCTCTGTAGATCTTGATTCCAAGAATATATGCAGCTTCACCTAAATCTTTCATAGCAAAACACCTTCCAAGGTAGGATTTTACATCTTGTAACATTGGAATGTGATTTCCCATGATCAATATGTCATCGACATACAAGATTAGGAAAGTGACATTACTCCCACTAGCTTTAAGATATACACATGGCTCATCACGATTTTGAGTGAAACCAAATTTCTTTATTTCATCATCAAATCGTTTATTCCATTGCCTTGATGCTTGCTTAAGTCCATAAATGGAACGTTTCAGCTTGCATACTTGGTTCGGATATTTTGGATTGACAAAACCCTCAGGTTGCTCCATATAGACCTCTTTTGAGAGATGTCCATTGAGGAAAGCAGTTTTGACATCATTTGCCAAATCTCATAGTCATAATACGCGGCTATGGCAATAAGGATCCTAATAGCTCTAATGTCTGCAACAGGAGATAAGGTTTCTTCATAATCAACCCCCGTAGGTTTGAGTGAAGCTCTTCGCTACAAGACGAGCTTTAAAGGTGTGTACAGCTCCATCTATGTCAGTCTTCTTTTTGAAGAGCCACTTGCTACCAACGGTTTTGCCGTCAGGAGGAAGATCAACTAAGTCCCAAACTTCGTTATCTTTCATGGATTGCATTTCCACATCATAGCATTCAGCCATTTATCAGACTAAGAGTCCAACAATGCAGCTTTATAGTTAGCAGGTTCACCAAGATCCCCTAACTCATGCTCCTCAGCATCGATGTATAAGCACATACGATTTGGGGCATTTTGTGTCCTTATGGACCTACAAATGGGAATGATATCATTTTGAGGTTCATCTATTTCTAGATCATCCTCTTCATGGTTTAAGCTAGTGTCTATGGAAGGATGCGTATCTTCTTGAATAATTTCAAGATCTTCTAAACTCTCACTTGCTTCTTGAGTTATAAGACTATTCTCTAGGAATTAAGCATTCTGAGCAACAAGTACTTTGTTCTCGGGTGGGTAGTAGAAGGAATAACCCATTGTTTCCTTTGGGTATCCTACAAAGATACACTTAATAGATCTGGGTTCTAACTTGTCAGGCTTAGTAAGAGTATCTCGCTTAACAAGTGCCTCACAACCCCAGACTTTTAAGTAAGACAGCTTAGGGGATTGCTCATACCATACTTCGTATGGTGTCTTTTCAACCTTATTAGTTAGAACCATATTGAGAATGCATGCAGCAGTCTCAAGGGTATAATCCCAAAAGGACTTTGGAAGAGTTGTTTGACTCATCATGGAGCGAACTTGCTCCGACACACCATTATGTTGTGGCGTGTAACAATGTTCTAAAAGTCTCAAGGCGCACTAAGGCACAAAGGGGGTCAATGAGCCTTGAGGTGAGGCGCATACCAAAGCGCGAGATTCATTGATCCAAAAAAATTAGGAATCATATACTCGACCACTACGGATCAGAACGTAGCAGATTTTATGGTTTCTTCCCAAGTTGATTTTTCCTACTTCCCCTTTTGAAACACTTTGAAAGTTTCAAACATTTCTTGTTTATGCCTTTAATTAACAACGTAAAATAACCATAAGAGCTAAATCTGGTTGTAGTGAAAAAGTGACGATGTGTAGCTAGCTTCTTGTTGACACGGTTCTAAATGGCTGGTCACGCATATACACAGTGTGTGTGTATTTGTCCAAGCTAGATTCTTAGGGCCGCCTTTTCACTTTGATGTGTGTAAGGTTTTCTTTTTTTTCTCGCATACGCGTTTCCAGCATGCAAGAGACGCATTTTTCAAATGCCCTAAGGTCAGTTGAATCTGAGAGTGCCTCATGCTGCAATCTTCGTCGATTTGCTGTTCTTGCTAGGTGTCCAAGACGATCAGATGCCAGCAGTAGTGTGAAGCAGTAGTCAAGTTTAGCTTGGCTGTCTTTTATTGCATTGCGTCAGTGTTTCATGAACTACTCGCAATTGTATTAGAATGATAGAATTATCAATTTCACTAAAATACATTACCTTGGGACAACATCTAGTAGAACAAATACCTCAATTGTATTTCCTTAGAAAACTGTAAATTGCATTATCGCACGAAACGGTTAACAGAACGCCATGAGCGGTCCATTCAATCTCGTGGAAGAGACTCCTCTAGAGAGAGTATTAATTGTCCTTGCTAGAATGAAAGAGTAGCTTAATGACAATTGTTCAAAGACAATAACTAATCGCGCTGGGGGAGACATTGAATGATAAGTTCCAATTCGTTTCAAACGCGCTGCACGCGCTGACCAATTAGCCTACATTACAAGCTTAGAGCTCCTTGCTACGGCTATCAGTTTTTCTACTTCTCTGAGACCCTGAGTTGTATTACAGATGTGAGTGGCCACATACCAGGTGTCATAAACCAAGAATTATTAGGAATAGTTATATTGTTCTATAGTGAACGATGACTGTAACCGTCTTAGGCTTCTTTGGTCTTCGCAGCAACTTGGCTTAAATAAAGAACTGTTCCTCTTCCAATGATCCTGTTTCAACGCATAGATCGTGACGTGACTTGATTTGTCCCGTATAGCTGGAGTTCTTTCGCCTCTGTTGTGGCACTAGTGTGGAATCTTGTGTTTTGTGGCAGCTTTAAGTCAAGCTTTTAGACTTTTCCCCTTCCTTTGATTTTGGCCTAACCCTAGCAGCTCGCACCCTGGGTTTGATTTTGCTTGTGACTATTCTTTTTTCTGGACATCTTTTGCCTGTGCCCGAATTGCTTAAAGTACACTATTTTTCTTGGTCAGAGTTTGGCTCATAGAGACTTCAGTATAGGCATGCAAGGTGCATTTAAGTCACGTCTTTCCCAAGCTGTTTGTCATATTGTTAATTTTCATAGAAGAACTGTTATCATAATTCTTGTTGTAGAGATGATCATAATGAGGACTCACTCCAGTTGGTTAAGATACGTCGGGGTGGCCTTAGGCGCTCAAATTTGGTCTTATTATTAGCTCTTATTTTGTAGAAACGATAAGGAGAAGCTAACAGACGCCTTCTTCCTGTTTGCCAAGAGTGAAACTAGTGCTCTTCTAACAGTCTGAAGAAGCTTCTGCTATGCTTGTTGAGCTCAAAAAAGAGTTTTTAACTCCTGCAACATGTCATAAGCACTGAATGGTTTCCATATTTCATTAGATGTATCTGGTTCCATAGTCGATGAGCATGAGTTCCAGCGCTATCTTCGTTTGATCCTTTAACCCATCGGTTTATGAGGCTGCAAGGGGCTTTGGAGCAATTGCTGACCAGCTGGCTTGGACAGGAGCTCAGGAGTTTGGTAATTGGTCCTGCCTCTAGGGATATCTAAATTTTATCACCTCAACTGATAAGTACAATCTTAAGTTGTTTGTACCAGTCATATTGAAGTGGGTCCAGTTTGTTTTTGTTTCTCGAAGAAAAAACCCCTGGAAACCGATTTGTTAACTTACGGACGTAGGCATCTACAATCAGGAAAAAGTTCAAATGTAATTAGTATTGTACGATTAATTTAATTCTTTGATAAGAATTAACTAGCCTCAATTATATTAGAGCTAACTGAGACTAAGATCCACGTGATTCCTCTCGCACTTATTAGGACATTGACCAACGTGTAAATCAAGTAGGGCAGAGGTAAGCGGTTCGAGCGTTATTTGCAGATAGAATGCAATCTTGCGTTTTATGGAGAGACCTTATGACATTAGTAAATCTCTATAGGCAATGTCAGAAATGCTATATTTTGTCTGCATATTATGCCTCGGTGTCCGAGGTCTGACATAGGGTAATCTTCGATTTTAAGTTGACCACAACATAAAAGGAACGTTGTGAAAATTTGACATAATGAGATATGACCTTGAAAAAATTGGTCCATGGGTTGGAGGGGCGCCTGAGGTCTGAACAGAGAGGTCAGGACGCCTCGTGAACATGTTTCTTCTATTTAGGCTGGCATAGACTTAAAACTTCAGACTTAGGGGTATACACCATGAAAGATGACAAAATCCAGTACAAGCAGCATGCAACAACATTCTTGTAGTACAAGGGGTTAATAAAAAAACAATTTGTTTTAGCCTTGTGTCTGTTTGATGCGTAGCGACGATGCCTCATTTTGATCTCAAATTTCATGGGTAGCTCCATTTGAAACGCACAAAGAGAGTGGAGAAATACAGGTCTAAACGACGCTGAGTAGCGTTAGTTAGTTAAAACGCCTCGATTCTTTTGCGGGAGCTGCTAAGCAACCCGCCTTGTAAAATTCTCTTTTAGTTTGTCCATAATGTGTTTTGTGAGCTTTGTACTTTCCAATTGGACTTAATTGATTGTCATGTTAATGTTAAAAAAACCTTGTTAACGCATTAGTTTTATATATGCCTAATGTCGCGGTGAAGATTACAAATTGTTCAAAAATATATTGTACTTCTGCATGTGTCCGGAAGACATCAGAGAAAGTTGTTATTCACAATTAATTCACCCTCCCTATGCTGTGATAAATGTAGTGTGGGCGAGAGTGAAGATTGAGAAAGGATCATGTTTTAAACCTAGTTTTTCACCATTAAAACTCTATGATCGTCAATTAAGCCATGGTGCAGATAGTGATTATCATTATGATAAAACGCTATTCTTATAAAAAATACCTCTCAATTTTTTCACAAAGAAATCAATTTCATAGATTTTTAATGCTCTCTCTGTATTAAAATTTTGCGCAGAACCCGCGTCAGTTTGTCGATAAGATCTCTTCACGGATTTATTGGATCACAAGGAGTATATGTTGTACGTGAGGATTATTGATGCCAGGAGTTGTTTCAACAAATTTTTCTTTATAGTTGTAGGTGACCAAGAATTTTAGATGTGTAAAGGCTATTGTGCAGTAATATTGGAGACATCAGAGTGGCACTAGCGATGTAGGGCGCTATGTATAACCAGATCATGATAATGCTCTACATGTAGAATGACAGACAGATAAATGAAGTAGTAATTTTAAGACAGAGCGCGTTTCTGTAGATATGGAAAAGGCGGTAAAATTTAATTTAATCGCCTCAGAGTTTCTTGGAAGAATGTTGTCTTGACCAAACGGAGATATCAAAAAGACTCTCACTTAGGTTTCTTGCTTTCAAAGTGCCCTAGGTTATAGATCGCCTCATTTCATCAGATAACATGATGCGTTGAAGTCGTAGATGAAGCCGGAGTTAAAGAGAGGATATAACACAGCAGATTAATTAATTTTATTCTAGTCCATTCTTTTTTGTTAATAGTAACATATAGTTTAGTTTAGGTTTTAGTTTTTCTTTATGGCCAAAGAATTGGCATGTAGTTGTGTTTTGTTGTTTGTTTTGTTTCATGTACTTTTCCATACAAAACAATAAAATAAACATGTTGTGTTTTCATGCAGTTTTACTTGCGTGATTATTCGTGTGTACCGGTGGTAGATTGTAACATCCAATACGAGGATGGGCTCGGGGATTTGCCACTATTGGGATTTAATAACAGTTAAACCATTAACTACTGTGAGTTGCGCAGTGGATATGGTATTAGTGTGTCACATTATGATTAACAGAACAATAAACATATAAAGGAGTAGAGAAAACTAGTATCCCTTGTTGTAAGCCTTTGAACTCAATCAAAACGAGGAACACGAAGAGATCTTTAAAACTAGTGGAATACAAGTTCTTACTCTATTGATGCCGTCACACTCTAACAGTGTCAACCCATAAGTGCGTTGGATGTAGCCTTGCTTCACGTATAGAACCAAGACTCAAACCTTTGTGTAAGATGCACACGACCCGAATCAAATACCATATATCAACCTCACGTGGAATCATCGTAAAAACCGAAAAAACACCCTTTCAGTTATAGATCTTACGGTTTTTACCGAATTCGGTTCTCAACGAAATTTCACCAAGGTCTCTTTACCGAAAATTTCACCAAAACCAAACCCTATGTTTGTTTCTTTCTACTGTCACGCCCGAGAACCAGTTAAACCCTAATTTGTTTCTATCACTTGTCACGCCCGAGAACCAGTTAAACCAAAGTAATAAAGCTGCTGTAGAAGCAATGGGATCGAATCACAATCAGAAGTACCCTTTTAGGGCTACCAAAAATCAAACAACAACAAATGGGAGAACCAAAAATCAAGAACCCTAATTATGTTTTGATTAATTCGGCTAAAGGAGAAAGAGAGAGATGTGAAACTGATTTTGGGAGTTCTGTGATGTTATGTGTCATGTGTTTATGAGCTAGGGGTGAGGTATTTATAGCCTCCATAGCCCTACTCATGATAAGACTAAAAGACTTCATCTTTAAGTCTTATCACAACTCTTTTACTCCTTATCTCCTACATACAACGAACATGGACACTCTTTAGAACCTTCATAATATTCGGCTGATTTAAGACATCCAAAAGGTTCTTATCTTGTCATCTTAAGTCCCTTGGTTTACATTAGAAACTATCGTGAAGTATAAACGCACTCTAAGTGTTTAACGCGTGTGCCCCCAATAGGCTCACACATTTCTAGTCGTACTTGAGCTAATCCAACTACCACATTCCAATAATTTGTTTTTTTAAAAATACATTTTGAAAGCATCTTAATCCGATTCATTCAGACGCGGTCAGATATTTTGGTCATTAAGACTCTTTGTTTTTTTCAAGTCATTCATATGCAGTAAGAGGCAACCAGTGTTATAAGTGTTTTTTTCTGATCATTAAAAGGCAGTAAGAGGCATAAACCTCTTACCGAACTACATGTGGAGGGGGTGTGTTAACATCTCTTAATGTTTTTTTCTTACCTTTTTTGTTTTTATTGTTTTCTACTTTATTATGTTTTTTTTGGTTTTTTTTCATTTCTTGATTTTTTTTCTTGTTTCACTTTTGTCTTTTGTATTAAAAGTATTAAATAGAATCATTGCATATGTTTTGTTAGATAAAGAGTGTATAAGATGATATGAGTCAACTCATATTTTGTTCAAATTGAAGGGTACGGTTCGGACTCATACATCTCAATTCTAACGCGACTCATTTAGTTAATCGTTTTAATAAGTTCAATTCAAACTTTAAATTGATTATATTATATATTTGTTTTTTTATTTAATGAAGTTTATTTCTTATGCGAATGCAATCGTCTTTATATTTAAATTGTAAAAACTATAGTTTAACACATCTAGATATTTTTACCAAAATAAACAGTTTTATTTCATTCAAATTCAGATTTCTCAACCATTTATTCAGATTAAGATGGAAATCAGATTCAGACTTTTCTACCGAATATTCAGATTTAGATGTGCGAATCAGATTCAGATTCAGTGCCTCTTAATAAACAAACAACACCTTATAGAATTACAAGTTGCCCGCACCATTTCGTGTACATCATTCAACAATAATAAATTTAAGGGAAAATTCCCAAAAAGGTTCAAAATCTAAAGGTTGAATGCCTCTTTACCCCCACCAAAAAGTTTTTCTCAAAATACCTTAGGGCAACCGGGCAACTGAGCAACTTAAGAAGAAATTGACGCTTGTCCCTTATTATAATATTAAACTACATAATTTGTATAGTATGTTGCCCATAAGTACAATAGCTTGCCCATAAGACTATGTTTATTCACAACCTCCTTCAACCCAATCTCTCATTAAAGTATTATTTTCTTACTCCTCCACATATACAACCAATACATACAACGAATCTTAACTTTTTTTTATCATGTATCAACAACCCAACCTAACATATAATATTATTTTTTTATATTTAATTTAATCACTTAAAGTTTTATAAGTGATTTGAAGGACAACATTAGCATAATGTAATGCAAGACCACCAGGCCCAGTTCATTCTGCATGCTTGGTGCTGCATTATCAACTATGATCATCAAGAACTCAAAACAACAAACATTTATGAAAATCATATTTTTTAGATTTTAATAAAATTAAAAGTGAACATAACAAGTAGAACAAAAGAAAAAAAGTTAAATAGTTAAGGCAATGTTAAAATCAGATATAGCATTACGAGTAAATTGGGCCACAACCTTACATCACAAGTAGGCTACACATATATTAAAGTCATTGACAATTTGACATAATACCTCATTTGTGTTCTTCTTCTTCAAACAGCCGCATTGCAACTCTGTTCAACATTAAACTGCTTTCTTTTGTCCTTTTTTTTCTTCTCTTCTCTTTCAACTAATGGTGAATCATAGTGTGACACGTGGCGAGGTTGGATCATATATTAAAAAGTCACCAAATAAATCGGTTGTATCCATCTCTTTCCTCATTGTATGTACTTTTAGTATAATATTAAATTCTTTTTGTCCTTATACCCTCCAAGCGATTGGGTTGAATCATGAATAAACATAGCCTAAGGGCGTGTTTGGTTCACTGCTTTTTAATAGGTTATAGTGGGTTTGAAATTAAATACCAGCTTAGATTGTGTTTGGTTCACTTTTTGGATGGTTTTAAATTTTAGAAAAGGCCAACATTGGTTGGTTTAAGAAAACATAAGGTGAGGAAAGCTTTTTAAATACAGGGATATAATGTCAAAGATGGACCTGCATGCCCTTAACCCATATGTTCTTTTTCTTTTTTCTACTATGTCTTCTTCACCATTTTATCACTCCATCTCCAATCTTCAATCCATAAATACCATTAAACCTTCAACAACAATTCATCAAATTTAAATATTGTCTCTCAAATTAAACAAACAAGATCTAACCTCAAACATTCATCTATCCATTTTATATAAAAATCTCCTCTGGGTATCTCATGTTCATCAACAAAACCAAATCTCTGTCAACCAATAACATATTTGTTTCAAAGGAGTCTTGGGAACTGCATCCTGATGATGTTCTGGACAGGTTGCTGAATGGTAGCATCAGTGGTCGTCAGTAGGTGGTGTTAGAGGCAGTTAATTTGTGGCGGTGGACTGGTGGTGGTGATGGTGATAACGACGAAGGTCACAGAGATGGAGGCGTTAAGTTATAAGGTGGTTGTGTTTCAAATGTCAAGTTTCATATAATTTTTCACATCTAGTGGTGATGGTGATAAGGAATGGTATGGATGGTGATAAGGAAGGGTATGGATGTCATTTAGAATTATACAAGTATCATATAATTTTTCACATCGGAGGAAACCAAACAGGTGGTTGTGTTTCAAATGTCAAGTTTCTAAACACTATATATATAAAACCACCCCGTATTAAGAAACTCATGCTTTAAATTTTTTGAACCAAACGCACCCTAAGTACAATAGGTTGCCCATAAATTTTGTACTTTAATATTATAATAAGAGACACATGTCAATTTCTTATTAAGTTGCTCAGTTGCCCATGGCTATTTTGAGAAAAAAAAACTTTTGTTTGGAGTAAAGTAGCACACACTCTTTGGATTTTGAACTTTTTTGAAAATTTTCGCTAAAATTAATATGAGCTCCGGTTAAATATAATCCAACCAACCATTTACGATGACATCAATCATCATTTGTTGTATGAATCTCCTTTCTTAGATGAGTGCAACAATAAACATTATAATGAAAATTCCTGTTGCTTGCTTTTTCATTACATGTATGTAAGTTAAAAAAATGAGTCAAAGAGTACTTCTATTGATAATGTGGCTGATAATACGTGAGCCTATTGGGGCATCTTTTATACTCTTTAATAAAATAAGGTTTTGTAAAACCTTTTTAAGCTATAAGCATTAAAATCATAATTAATAAAATGATGTGGATTACCTTAATTAGCAATTATGTACAATACCTTTTTATGCACTATCATGTCTTACACGATCTATGTGGTCGCTTTTTGTTGCAAACATTTTAAACTATTTCGTATTAAAAATCTTAATTAATGAGGATGACGTGGATTAAATAATTAGCTAATGTGTTTACATTTGTACTCTTATGCCTACATCCCCTTACACGGCACATTAATGATGATCCAATGCAGTGTTTTTCTCTACACTTCTGACTCATTTTATCCTATTTTTGTTAACACATTAATACCAAAATTCAATTGACCATTTAAAAATCAAAACCCATTAACACCACAATTCAATTTACAATTCACGATTAAAAAAACACACCAAAGCAAGTTTTTAATTTACTTAATGTAATTAACCATTTGAAGAATCATTGAAGCCACCATCTGCAGTTTTGCACCGACGTTGTACCACAGGTTTGTACTTATGATTTTTTAATAATTTGTTGTGTCAATTCAGCGAGTATTTCAGTATTGTATAGAATTAAACTTAGTCATTATTTGCTGAAAACTGTGTTATTGTTGAACTGAATCATATGTTCGTAAGTTTGGTACCCACTGAAAGGCATCATCCTAATTAATAATTTTTATAGGCTCTCAAGTAGTCACTGGTAAGTCTTTTTACGTTATAATAGCCCAAGTTTGATTATAGTTGACTTGAATTTGATTTTAGAATACACAGGTTCAAAGCATCAATTTAAACACTTTTTGTCAAAACATTGATTCAGAAACATCAATTCAAACACCAATTGGTGAGCATCCATTTAATTTTAATATTTAGGGTTTTATATTTATGTGTTGCAATTTAGATGTTTTTGTTTCGCTTTAATTTATGATATAATTTAATATTTTTTGTTTAATAAGAACCTTAAAACAAATTGAGGAAAAATAACGTTGATGAATAAGGTGGGTATTATTTGATCTTTATATTATCCTTTAGCTATTATTTTGGATTGCAAGTTCATTTTACACTTAATATGTTTGATGAAATGTCTATGTAGTAAATTTCTTAAGATGAGCTTATTTACTTTTTGTTATGTAAAGTCATTCGTTATGTTTGAATCTATTTTTGCTTATAATTTTCTTGATTTCTTGCAGGTTACACTTGATATCATTTTATTAATCTATACAGTGGACTGAGTTTAGAGGTCCATCACAAACTGTAGTTTAAATTCAATGGCGAGTCTCTTATCTTTCCAATCATTGTTCTCAGTTTCAAAATTTTATGTATTGCTTATTTGTTGTTATGATTTTGTATGACTACAATCGAATTTTGTTTAATAAATTTAGAATAAGTTAGTTTTTAAATATGGTTAGGCAGTTATGGTAGCAGTTGGATTCAACATAGCTATCAGCTTAGTTCCTAAACAAACTTCTCCTAATCCAACAAAGTATAAAATTTGTAACCCATGTAAGGTATTAAGTTCATATTACATGTAATTCTAAAAGTTAATTTTTTGTAAATTTCTAAATGGGAGGCTATTGCAACTATGAAACTAAAAGGTTACTCCATCTGAAATTAGGAAGCCTAAGAAATCAAAAGTTTTACAAGCTCATAGTGGAGATGCAGCATTGCGAATTCAATCATGGTTTCTGAACACTGCTCTTGAAAATACAAAAGAAAGGTAACATGACAGTCCCGGTCAAACGTTTTTGATAAATGGGGTAACGGATCAGAACCTTCTTCACTTATATATAGGAAAATGTCTGATATTGCAGTCAATGAGTATATTAACGCTTATTAATTGGTTATCTTTTAGGAAAATGTCTGGAACTGTCAACCGGGGTGCATCAACGGTCGTCGGAGTATTTGCTCACGTGCTATTTGGAGGCATGAAAGAAGCCTCTGCTTTTGTTGTAAGTATGTTGCACCTTATACAAAACATAATTTTTTTATTAAAATACATAGCAGCAAAACTTAGTTGTGTTACGTTGTTACTGAACCGAAAATTCAAGAAGTGTTTTAGTACCTTATCTTGATATTAATTGCTTAACATTAGAAGATTTACTGTGTATTTCATGGTGTTGACCTTGAATCTTTTAATTGATGAAATATAGACACTTTTATTGTAACAATCCGCATTTTCACGTTATTTTACGTCAATAAATATCCAATTATTTATTTTAAACTATTACGC
The DNA here is from genome assembly GCA_026074375.1 of Tanacetum coccineum. Classification (NCBI taxonomy): domain Eukaryota; kingdom Viridiplantae; phylum Streptophyta; class Magnoliopsida; order Asterales; family Asteraceae; genus Tanacetum; species Tanacetum coccineum. The sequence goes on from BQNB010066593.1 coordinate 33,938, forward strand.
GTTTACTTTTAATTTAAACCGTTTAGTTAAATCGCGTAAACTAAAAATCAACAATCAACGTAAACGGACATCAAACAAATAAAAGTTTATGTCAAGCAAGTGTTATATAATTATTACGAGGATAATTTATAAACTTCCATATTTTATTTTTATTGGTTACGTAAAACGTTTACGTTTCACAATAAAATACGTTTATGCATACACGGAAACACAAATACCCATCTATACTCAAACAAATACCCACTTTTATACCCAATACCCTAAAAATATATTATTTCTATCCTAAAAACTTGGTCTAGCCGAATTTACTTGTAAACGCAACAAATAACTTATGTCACTTCAAATAAATCTCATCTTCTCTTTAACCACCAAGTAAACCATAAGTCTTTTACCCATGTGCTTGTGTACCATTTTCTTACATACAACATAGGAAGGAGGAGAGCACATGTACCTTGTGTCCTTAAACCACCCTTCTAAGTCCATGGTTTAGCCTATTACTTTTAAGTATAAAAGGAAGCTCTTGGGAAGACTTAAACACACACACATAAACTAGCAAAGCAAAAATCC